>JAMKCH010017399.1:0-24391 GCA_023653785.1 Ophioderma brevispina
TGATCCAGTTCCAGCCGGGGTTCTCACCACGTATCGCGCACCCTTTGTTTTCCATCATGATGGTCAAGGATGTAGCGGATGAATAAACTCAACATTTCGCCAGTGTCTGAGCTTGATATTCTGTGTTCCCTAGCCCAGGGAAGTCGATCACCTCTGTGTGAATGTTGGGCGTGACATTTTGTCATTCGTCTTGCTCGGTAACCACGTTGAAGTTACCTCCGATTTACAGTTTGGATGAACGTTGATTCCATATTGTCTTTTCGGTGAAATTTATTCGTCAGCATGGTTATCTGCTATCATTGTACGCAGACGATGTCCAACTTTATCTGTCGTTCAATCCGAGAGAGGACACTGAGATTAAAAATGCCATATCTAGACTTGCCTCCTGTATTGATGAAATCAGTTTTTTTTTGGATGACGACACAAACTGAAACTCAAACAATGAAAAATCTGAGTTTTTCATGCCGCTTCACTACAATAGCCAAAAAGGTTAAAACATCAGCCTGCGAATTGGTGATGATACCATTGAGCAATCTGAAAAAAATCGTAACCTTGGCGTCATTTTGATCAGACTCTTTCCTTGACTGAACACGTAAGGCTGTTTGCAAAAACGGTCAACTTTCACCTGAGGAGCATTTAGAATTCGTCCCGTTACATTACAATCAGACAGCGTCACCACCTTGTGCGGCACTAATTCTATCGCCGTCTCGACTATGCAAAATGACTGCTACTTGGAATTTCTGCCCAGCATCGCAAGGTACTGCAGAAAACGTCAAACGTGCTGCGAGGATTGTCTTTAAAGCTGAAAGACTTCATCCATCGGCACCGCTGTTGAACGTTCTCCTGGTGCCGGTAGAAAGCGAATTCAATTTAATCTTATTGATTGTCTACAAAGGTGTACATGTACTGGCCCCACCCTATCTTGCTGAATTTTTAGTTAAATATATTCGCCCGGCCGGACGAGCCTTCTTTTCCAATACTACACACCCGTCTTGCCATTCCGAGGACCTACCGTAACTTTGGGGACAATTCATTTCATGTTGCCGCTCCAAAGTTATGGAACTCAATTCCCAAAGAAAATTCGCAACTCAAGTACGTTATGACGTTAGGAAGTGGCTGAAAACGTACCTTTCCCGCCTGAGTAATAATACCAACCGCCTCAACTTTCTGTTTTATCCTCATTTTGCAATTGACCTAGAAATTAATTCTGTGTGTTTTGCTTTTACGTGCGGGGGAGGTGTGTGAGCATGTGTCTGTGGGTATGAGTCTTGGGGGGTGTGTATGTATGGAGTGTGTTTGTGTGCTTGTGGCCATGTGTGTGGACTGTGGAGTGGTTGATTGTATTTTGTGGATCTTATTTTATAATTCTTCTCCGTTGTACATTTATTTTTTATATTTTTAAAGCGCTTGAACTATTTTGTAAAGGCGCTTACTAAGTGCATTTTAATAAATAAATACACTACGAAGACCGGCTCGTTGGCATTTTTTCCTGCTCTTCGGCACAGATTAAGCCGTCGGCGATCATCTTATCTTGGTAGTCAATCGTGTGTCGTCCTGAAGATTTTCTTGGCCTCAAATGACTCACCTCTCGATGGGATGTCCTGAGAAATTTACAAACCGTACTCTGCCATATCCCGATGAAATCAGCGGCTCGGGCTGTTTGGACCCTTCCCGTTGGAGTGCAAGTAATCTTCGGGGTATTGACATTTTGGACGAGGCATAGCCCAGGGAAACCTCTGTGTCAGTTTTTGTTTGTAAAAAGGGTAAACAAAAACAACTCTGAAAAATGGGCTACTTGTATACCAGTTGAGCAGGAGAAAAAGGAAAACAAACAACAGACGTTTCTGACGATTTTATAGCTCCACAACAAAAAGGCATTGTTACGTATTCAAAATTGGCATTGTTTCACTTGAACACCTGCGGTCCTAGTTGGTTGACCCCACTTATGTAATCATTCCATACACTTATTATGATTACGAGGGCGTTCTCAAATAGACATACTTTTTATGATTAGGTTTGGGGTTTGCACTTATAGGTTGGACACTTTGAAAGTAATTTTTTTTATGTTTTTTAGTTTTGTTTAAAAATGACTTTAATTTTGTTTTTGGTTTTGTAGTTGTTTGGGAAGGGATATGCTGTGACCATCCTGTTATTTTCAGATGTTTTTACAATTTGATAGTGCAAATACTTGTATTTTATTTTTTAGGAGTGTTTACATAAAAGTTGTTCTGATCATCCTTTCTCTCGCGGTGGATGTTTTACATTGTTGGCAATACAGTTATTTGTAATCATTTTTGTTTATGTATGTTTTATCTGGCAAATAAAAATTAAATAAAAAAAAATATGCCAACTCTTTTTATAAAGCAACAGTGTATGAAGAGAATACCAAACGGAATTTAATGTTTACAGAATGTTTTTCAATTAAAAACACCCAATCAGTATTTTTAACAGTTTTTGTATTGAATCTGTTTTAAAATCTAAATATAATTCCTTAAATTGACCAAAATTATTTTACCCATTTATTAGACTGTAAATTCTAATTTGATGTGGGTTGGCAATCTCCGGAAAAGCTTGAATAAATATAGATCCTGTCTACCTGGGGAACTATGTAGTTAAAGTTTCACAAAAATTATAAATGTATAATGAACATTGGATATTTATAAAACCATGTGATACTTACAAAGGATTTGAATACATCGGAGTATTTTCATGACTACACAATGTTCTCTTGCTCTTTCAGAAGTGATGTTACTAACAAACTACGCAATTTCACAGAGAAAGAAGTTTCATGGACATTCATGATGCAACTCAACATGAAAGGACAATTCCTTCAGCCTCTACTAGGCGAAGTATTTGAAGTGATTCCATCACGAGAGATATGCACCACAGAGATACCATACCTACACTCAAAACAAAAGTGTTTGAAATGCAGTTTTTATACAGGCACATGGACACCCACCCACACACCCAGAACACATTAAAGAGAGAATAGCCATCTATGCCAAATTATCAAAATGGATTCTGACGTTACCTACAATTGTGACTTTGTGACGGCATCTTCTTTAACATGGCATTTTACCATGTGCATAACCTACAAAAAATTAACCTTGGTCAAAAATTAGGAATGGCAACATTTTATACTAAAGTTTAGACAATTTAAGCATCCAGAGCCCACTTGCAGCCTCCTTTTATAGAACATGCGTTCCCTAGACCCCATTTTGTCCATGGGACCTGCCCTATAACCATTGTTTCGGCATTTTTTATATTCTCAAATGAGCATTTCATTATTCAAACACCGGTGTTTGTGGCCTCACTATACATCTTCTAATGAAGGCCTTATCACACTTCACTAGCTTGAACGCATTATTAACGCATGCAATTCAATCCGTCATTTTTTTTTGTGGACATCACAGACCATTATCCCGTTTTTTCAGGTCACTAAATCAGCCCCTATAAAATATAACCGACCTAATCATTGTGCAACATCTCGATTATTCAACCAATCTAGAATTAATAATTTCTATAATTCATATTAGTATCCACAAACTGGGATTTTTTAAAAAAATATTAATTCCTGAGATATCGCGTACAATGAGTTTATGCATAGTGTCTTCGACAAAAAGAATTTATAATATATATTTCCCGCTTAATTGTGTCTATCAACAATAAAACCAGGAAACATTCCTCGTAAACCTTGGATTAGTCAGCTTTACTTTAGCTCTAATCATCGTAAAGATAAGCTCTACATAGTAATTTTGTCGGAAATCCAACTGGCAACAAATAAGGCAACTTATTTAACATATCGTAACCGCCTGACAACTATTATGAGGGCTTCAAAGCCAACTACTCAATAAGCTTAAAAGCGGTAAACACAATTCAAGGCTTACTTGGTCTAATTTTTTTAATAATATCCTCGGTCGTATCCATTGCAACCCTACGTCCACCTTTAATATAAATAATGAACTCAATTCGGACCCTTGTATTATTGCTAATCATTTTAACTCCTATTTTGTCCAACGTTGGCCCAAAAAACTGCGATCATAGCGCCCCTTCTCTGTTAGTGCTATGAATATAGAATATACCTTCCCCCCAAACTCTTTTTTTTCTAATCGCCTACTTAGCTACTGAAATAATGAATGAATTGATGATTAAAACTGATGTAATCAAATCTGTTTGTCCCTTTATTTCTTATCATCCGCTCATATTTTAATTATCAATGACTTCTGGCTTTGTCCCTCATCAATTAAGATTGCCAAAGTTATTCCGATATTTAAAAATGGCGATCCTCTTGACACTACTACTTCAGACTTATTTTCCACATCCCTACACTTTTTCTCTAAAATTTTGAACCGCATTAGGCCCCACAGATTGTTAAAATCTTATTTCCAACATAATTTTGGTTGGCATAATCACAATTTTGGATTCAACCAAATCATTCGCATTTATGGCCATACTTGAAGCCTATAATAAAATTGTGACGGATATTGACATAAAAACAATACACTTGGTATCTTTCTGGACCTCTCCGAAAGCGTTCGAATACCAGTAATCCCGATATTCTTTTAATGAAACTGGCTCGCTATTTGTTCGAGGAAAATTCCTTCGGAGTTTTCAGGACTATCTTCTAAAAAGATCCCAATTTGTTTCATATAACAACGTAAATATCCGTAATCCCTTTTGTTTATTTTAATACTTAAATGATATTGTGTACTCATCCGACGCCTTATCTTTTATTATTTATGCCGACGACCCAATCTACTTTTATCACACAAGAATCTCACTCAACTCATTCATCATTGGCAATACTGAGCTCACAAAATTTCATCTTCCTGGTTAAAGTCCAATAAGTTTATCCCTTAACATTGTAAAACACTATATGACTTCAGAAACAAGACACAACACTCGCTTAGCCGACAGTTTACGCCACTTGAACCCTAAAAAGCCGGGCTTTTTTGGACCCATCTCTCCCCGCCGGGGGGGGGCTATAGCGCGGAAACGGATGAGCTATCATATGTGTGGTACCAAATGGATAGCTATGACCCTCCGAGTCCATTGATACCAAAAAAGTACAAACTACCTTGTATGGCGTCACATTGACAGGTCACATTGACGTTCATGCAAAAATGCTAAAAATCTCAAAAAAAAATCGCAAAAATTCATTTTTTCGCCAGTTGTTTTCAAGCACAATGTGATGTGTGGTCAAAGTATCGAACACATTCTCTACTACCAAATAAATGAAATAATAAGATTAACTAGTATAATTTATCCGTAGCACAAAAAAACTGGATTTCTGCTGTTCCGTGTATAATTTTCAATGGAAAATACTTTTCTTCGCACGCATGCGCGATTCTCAACCCACGTCGTCCCGAGGTTCCGATTTTCTTCAAAATTGTCTTAAATCGAGCGCAAGGCTTCAAGATAAAAAAGTCATTCCTTTCGAGCGTGAAAAAAGAACAAATATGTGAGATACGCGACAAAAATGTCGAGGGGGGCCGATGCCGCCCCGGGCCTTTTTAGGGTTAATGATTGATATAATCAAATTTCCCAAAAGTCATCATACAAAGTTCTTTTGGTAGTATTCTTGATGAATCAGCATAATACCCATATCACTAATCTTGTTTCTAACTACACGGAATTTTTTACAGACTTAACATACTCCTTCAACTAACACGTTGTTTCACTGTATCTGAGTCTTTGTTTTATTACGCACACATTCATATGTAATTTAATTTGGGCAAATAATTGTAATTTAAATTCAATTCATGTTAACCACAAACAGATTTAAAATCGGCCATGTGCACAAATCCTCACTTTTATGCGCCTGTCTTCGCCTTTTTTACGAAATTAATACACTTACTGTGTATGACATTCATAGACCGCTTCCAAAAGCCATCTTTATGTTAAATGTAATAACTAGATGCTTCCCTGTAACTTCCTCAACTTAAGTAGTTTCAACACTATAAACTTCCTATGGGACCAGGTCTTCTGTATTTATATAGGCCATAGAATTTTAGTACTGATCTTGCATATGCAATACGATCAGAAGACAGGGTCCCTTAGAATGGAATTCGGTCGCTATCAATAGTCAAAATGCCCGTCAGTAAGAGTTTTAATTCCAAATATAATCATATCTGAATCCCAGTAATAACTAAGGATTTTCTTCTTCTTGTATTTTTCTCATCGTCAAGAGTTCCATAGTGCTCGCCCCCTTTCTGGGTTCAACGGTAAAGTTTCCTTTATTTTGGCCTGTGGCGTATATGCTATGCTTGGATCATACTTGATATATTATGGTGGATTTCTTTCCTGTTTTTTGAAGGAGTGCATTTTTGGAGCTCTTTCCGATATACTATCTTTGTGACCCCTTAGAGTATTTTATTCTCTTTATATGATTAGTATAATCAGTGATTACTCTTACTCAAATTGAATTTTTTACCAACCGCTGACATACTTGTTATTTTTTTTTTTTGGTCCCACTAGTCATTTACTTGTGTTTGTTCTGCACTTTGTCTTCCCGTAATTATGGTGTCTTTGTTTCCCTCTTGTCTCACACCCTAATTAAGTACTTTTATTTAAGGTACTGTGGCCAATATTTTCCGAGCTCTGCTCTGCTTTGGGTCAACCCTCCAATGTCTTGCTTTTTTGTATTTGATTAAATTGGGTAATTAAAATTTTTCTGAAGTCTTAATCTTACAAAAAATTTGCAATATTGCGTGGAGAATGACTTAGAATATTTTATATGGCCAATGATTTATTGTGGTTTTCAAAAACTTGATGCCTTACAATTTTACATTTAAGAAAGTAAATCATTGACCACTGAATATGCCACATCAATCGCTGAGAAAGACTATTCCACGCCAGGGTAGCACTATGATTGAAGGATAGATTCCTGAGAATGCATTTTTTCTGCCTCCAAAATCAAATTGCCAATTTTTTTTTCCCTATATGTTTAGTTTTATTAGGTCTAATATTAACACTTTATATTGCTGTTCTTTGTTAACAATCAGACAAGCATTGTAAAGCGATCTTGAAGATGCCCAGATCTATTTCTTTTCTAGACCCAAACATTCCGATCCCACTTTTATTAGTTAAACAACAGCAGGAAAATCACAATTTCTTGACAATTACAGCTTGCAGATTATATGAAAAAAAAAGATTTGTTTTACATTTGGAGGAAATCACTGTTATGGCTTTAAGCCTGGTATTGACACAACTGCCATTCTTAATAAAGTGAGTTGGACATGGTTATTTTTTTTACATTTTCACAACGGTCTTAATAAGAAGCAGTACGATCATCCATATGTCTCAGTATAGATAATTATTACAGCTATGGTGGGTAACCATTGCCATAATTTAACTGAATCTTTTATGGGTAAGCATTCTGACAATTTAGCCTATTTCTGGTTGTTGACATGCTTATGTTTTGGCAATATCAGAAATAAACAAACATTCTTGGATCAACTGACCTTAATTTACCACTAACGTTTCATCTTGGCACTCTCTCGTAATCCCTAAGGTCCCTAGGAAAATCTGCTGATCACTAAGCCAAAGATAGGTAGCGTTATTTGTCCCCCGAACCTAATAAGCGAAGGGCCAAATCCAAATATCATGCTTATTTTTTGAGTTACCTGCACTAACCTACAACTAACACAGCCCTGATTTTGGGTATGTTTTTTTATAATACACAATAATTCAAGGGTGTGCTAATTCAATTTTGTTGCGGTCACCTCGAAATCACAGATGGCGGCCAATATGGCTGCGCCGTTTTGGCTAATGACAGTATTTTGAGGGTAATGTCCTATGGGAGCCTCCAATCACCTTATTCTTGGTGTCATATGAAGATAATTTAATTATCAACGATGATCGATACACATTTTGGTTTCATTGTTATCTACACACCTTTTTTTGGGCCAAAAATGCAAAATTTTTTTGCATTTTTTTTCAAAAAGTAGGTGAACTGAATACGTTTCTCCCCATATTCAAAATGTTCTTCATAATTGAATCAAGACTTCTCAGGAAGTTGCCCTCATATAATATGCATTTTGTGTGAAAAGCACAGGATCATAGCAAGTTTACCTTGCAAGTTGGTGTCTAAGAATGCATGGGGTCTTAATCACAAAAAAGCGCATTTTTGGCAAATTTCTCTAACTATGAACACATGTGTCATACCATATAAAATGCTATATGGCAGTTTTTGATCAGCTAACTATAATAAATGTTTTAATTTCAGTTGCGGCAATGGCCTTACTGATTCAATTTTTGCGGTAAGCTCTAAATCAAGATGGGCAGACCAAATGGCCGCTGTTTTGACACAAATTACATATTTAAGGATATATTTGAAGATACCTCCATCCATCATGTGAGGTGATGTCATTTAACAGCAATAAATGTTCTACTTGATGTTTTCACTTTAAAAAACCTTAATAGGGTTACATTTTAAAAAGACCATCTACTTGAGCAACTGCGTGTGGCAATAGTGTTCAACCGCTGGGCAAGTGTACGTCTACTTCAAATATGGCAGTTTGCCAGAAATTGTGATCAAACTATATTTTGACGTTGGTTACATTGTTGCCCAACTATGTGCTATGCAATATACACACGATGAAACCTTTTCGTCCTTTGCTCACTCTGTCATTATTAATAATAATAATATCAGAGGGATTAATAGCGCCTTATGCTATGGCCTCTAAGCGCTTCACAAATGGCCGCTGATCACTGTGGTCCCCCCCATACCATAACCCATTTCGCAACTCATTTCAAGGATGCAAGCAGATCGGGGATCAGCGCTTCCCTATCAGCAAACATACATCGAGAATAACCATTGCAGCCTGGACCAGCTTCCCAAATATCGCATGGGTAAATCGGGGCAACTAAGCGGTTAATTTCTGGTCCAGGGGAATTACAAGATAGCTGCATCTCACAGGGCTCGAACTCACGCCTATACTCATGGATGAGCATACACTGGAGTCCGAGCGCTTACTGATGGAGTCTATCTTGTCCGTCTTGTCTTTTTGTTCTTTCCAACTATATGCAAAGAAAACTACCGCAGAATATCTGCATTAATAGGCGGGTTCTTGCACTCCTGTGGATATGTGCAAAGCCCTGTAATTTCATTCCATTTTCTTGCCCCCAAATAGTTGGAAGTGCAACCGGCCATTGCAGTCGCACATTTCATCCCAAAACTCGTGACTCCCATCGTGGAATTGACACGTATTAAGGCGGTTAAGACCCCTTTTTCAGCATCATTGTCACCCAACGAAACTTTTTACAATTTTGAAAAACCCCATAGTTTTGAAATAATACGAGATTTTTTTTCCGTATTAATTATTGCAATTACACTATAGCTTAAAGTTACATACAAGTTAACTACGTAAAAATTGTGCATCCGGACGTTATACGACAACATCCAGCTGATTACCAAATTGAAGCAATTGTGTGCATGCAGGATTGTCTTCGATCATCAATTTCCTCCACTTATGATGACTCTGGCATTTCTTGGTGTAAATCCCTGAGCATGTAGATCCCATGTTGCAAATAAAACACGTCACACGTCCATCTATATCCCTAGCTACTTCACTATTCATTAAAATATAGGCCGACCCAGAGATTTCCAAGGAGGGCAACCCTCAAATTTCAAACAATTGGTGTTTTTTGCATGCATATACGTAATGCTTATCCATATAGTTTCAACAGTCCCTTCATATATAAAATCACAAACTTTGTTTATAAAATTCTGTAGTGCCTCAAACTTTAAAATTAGCATTTCTGACTGTTTTAATTTCCACTTGAATATTTTCAATTATAGACAAACAATTCTATTTCAAAATCTCTGAGTCCCATCCTTTAAGAAATTTGCTACGGACTTCTCGAACTTCATCTCTTAAGAAGACCTTTTAGCCTACTTATCAACTTGTTGGGTTGGGGCTAATTATTGTTGGAGAAGGTGTCTTCGACTGTTCTAATCCTGGACTCTCGTTGTTATTGTATTGTAGGGTATATCACACACCCAATGCCACTGGTGATGATATAGAATGGCGGAACTTGTTTCATTATGATTATAATACAAATAAAAAAAATAAAAACATTAAATTATTAACCAAATCACATCTAAATAATTGCCAAAAGCTCCCAAAGAACAACTTGAAGAGTTATTGGGCTGTGTTTCCTCTTTGGTGAACCCACTTCTCCAACTCATGCATAAGCAGACTTTGATGTTGCAGGACACATCTGTGCTAGTGAATCGAAAAGTGGTCCGAGGGGATGCGCAGAACTTTAGCGATGGTAAATCATAGGTCCATTGTAATGACTGCCATATTTTGGAAAAGATCTCCAGTGTATCTATCGTAAATGCACCGCCCCTCTTATTGACACTTCTTTGGCGTGGTTGAAGCGAAGTTGCGTAGCGTCAAGTTTTTGCAATTTATCGTAAAAGCTCGTCTGAGCTTGCATGGTCTTCTATTCTGCTGAAAGATTAAGTCCAAACCAGAGTAGCCCTTGTCACATTACTTGCTAATTCTTTCAGTTGATCAGTGTGCTCTACAGAACATGCAGTCGCTGTGTGACAAATTGGGTGCGCGGATGTTTCCTTTCCTTTCTCATAGCAATTCAACATGTCATTTGCCAACTCTCCCGAGGCCTGCTTACCAGAAGAATATTTAAAATCATAATGAAAACAAGGCCTCAAGTCATCAGCAACAGAATGCATGGTGAACCCTACATAATCAATAAACAATGCTGATCAGGCCCGGAATGGAATCAGTCGAAGGCAGCTTCGCCACGACCAATTGCTAAGCCTCACACAACGAGTTGACAGCTGCTTAAGAAGTCCCCAAGAGACAGACAGTTCACGTAGTCCTTGACAAATTTCTTAATTGAAGAATGGAAAGATCACAAGTATGTTAGGATTATAGTTAGACGTGATCTATTTGCAACATCGGGATCCACATGCTATGAATCTAAAAGCCGAACCTGGTATGATCCTAATGATGAAATGCAAGAATTAGAGAGTTAACGTTAAGTTGGTAGGAACCTGATCAAGCTAATCCTGCATGCCCTTTGGCTTCACTTACAAGTACCCCATCCTAGGGTTGTAAGTATATTTTCTCCGGACACGATGTCATGGTAATTGGCATCAGCTCCTTGTGGACTGGGCTGGATCTCAACTGCATTTTAGCAATGTCAAGCCATTGGAAAAAACCTTTGAGAATCGGCTGTGATGGCTTATAGGAGCTCATCCACTGACAGGCAGTGATAATATGTCTGCTTTCGAGGGCAGAGGTAAAGTTAGGATAGTGTGGCTACTAAAGGTGATACCACATTCTTTGAGACCTTCCATCTCCACACTGGCATGGATATTAATTTTAACAGCTCCAAGTGAAATCAAATTGATTTGGATGTGCCATCCTACCAGCACCATCTGTGTTTTTGGGGATGACATGTTTTTTTGGGGATAAAGCCGATTTGCACTTCCAACCAATGGAACCAAATGGACTGAAATGGGAATAACAATACAGAACTGAAGATAAAGGACATGTATGTATTGGCCTAAGATAAAGGACAAAATGAATCGGCTTTCATCATGTATGTATTGTCTTAAAAAAATGGGCACTATTTAGCCACCTTCAAAATAGTTTTATCACACGTTTTGCAAATTGCATATTGAAAATGACACTTGTAGAAGTGAAGCATGCTTCCAAGCGTTAAGTAAAAAGAGTTGTTCTATTTAAGAGCTATGTAAAATAGTAACGTTAAAGTGAAAACAGCAGTCCATTTGAGTTCGTTGGTTGGCCTTTTGTTGATGCTATTTTTGTGGTAACTCGGGGGAGGGGGGGGGGGGGGGGGTAGGTACAGGCCAACAACAGCAACAGAACAGCATCAACTTCCGGCGTCACCCCGAGTCTTAGTCTTATTCAAAGACTTAACGGTAGTAGGGCGCTCTTACGCATATCGAACGGTCACACCAGACTGACTTAAGCTAAGCCTGGGCACGAATAATTTAATCTAAATGCGTTATTGGAAATTGTACTATTTGCAGCGGGGTTAAGCCACTAACCCCGACGGATTTTTGAAGTCAATCATTTTTTCTTAAATTATCATGAATACTAAGATTATTGAACGAATGCTTAAAGGTGATTTTGCAACGTCACTGGGACCGAGGCTGCGTCGAAAATGCACGTAAGAATTTCCTAATGACCTTTGGAAATCCCCAATGCCCAAATCGAGCAGATTCGGTTCCGACCCCCCCCCCCATGTTTGTACTTCAGAAGTAACAAAACCTTAACATTTGATAGCACATTTTCCAGTATGAGTACAGGTACTTGATCATGTAAGCCTTACATGTTTATATAGATGTGCTAAAAACTGTGTTTTTGTGATTGTTGACACATTTTACTGGGCTTTTAACTGTTTTTACAGAATATGTTGTAGAGCTGTGGCATTTTCCAGGTTTGGGCATAGTTGGCTAGGGTTCCTACAAAGGAATAATTACTCATGAATAAGAATTCTCATTGATGTAGAAAAAATGCCTCTCTTTCTTGATCTCTTTTGGTAAAAAACGTCAAAAACTCAATTTTGGTGCATAATTCTTATGTATACAAATTAAACCCACAACCATGGTTATAATACTGTTAGAAATTTTTATTTGCTTTAAAGGTCCATGGACACGGCTGATAGGACAGTTCTTAAATTTCTCTGAACATTTGCAGTACCTCAACAGTATCTGATCATATCGCAACACAGATTTTTAAAAGTGAACATGGGAAAGTGGTTAAATTTCAGGATAAATATACCCCCGGCGGGGCCTTCTCCCGTTTCGCGAATGCGTAGCAAGATGCTGGAGTTGGATTTGCCCCGTTAATGACGTCAGAGTAACAGTTGTAAACAAAGCTCACACGGGGGCTAACCGCACCGCACATCCAAGATATCTCCTCCTTGTAGGTTCTTATCTGGGAAATTGAAAAAGCTATTCTGTTTCTGATTCTCCTTTGGTATGGTCGCCGCTGGTGCATTTCGTTCGACAAATACAGCACATGTTGTCGTAATTTTAAGGCACCAAATCAAGAAAAATTATGCCATACGATACAACACGTACGACGGATATGACCGCGGAGAAGAAAACTGGGCCACGCGCGCACGTCCGTTCCACGATTGACGATCATGGACGCGTTACGGCGGTATCGCGTATTTGTTACCGGGCGTCACTTACGGGTCATCGCTGCCAGCACGACAATCACTTTCGTTTTGGGAATTCCTTTGAAGGCTTGTGCCAAAAAAACCACATGATATTATGCCCAATTTTATTCAAAATACGGTTTTCAATTACTGCTTCATGCGATTTTCTTTGATACCAATACCTACTATGAATGGAAACATTTTTGGTGCTGGTATTAAAGTTATGTTTTTTTAACGCATGTCCAATGGACCTTTAAAATGACACCAATCACAGGCTGATTGGAGGCTTTCTTCAACCGTTATCCTAAAATCATTGTTTTGTTCAAAGCAGGGCCATTTTGGCCGCCATCTTGGATTTAGAGGTTACTGCACAATTACCCAAAAAAATATTGAAGCAGCAAGGACATGCACAACAGAAATCAAAACATTTATTATAGTTATGTGATCAAAACGTCATATAGCATTTTTATATGGTAATTGTCAAACACATTTGTTATGGGTTTAGAGAAATGTGCAACAAAATGGCCGTTTTTGGTGATGAAGACCCCATTCATTCTTAGACACTATGACTTTTAGTTAAACTGGCTATGATCCTGTGCTTCACACAAAATGCATACTATATGAAGGCAAATTCCTGAGAAGTCTGATCCAATTATGAAGAATAATTTTGATATAATGGGGGAGAACGTTTTATTTCAATCCGCATCATTTTTGAAAAAAAAAAAAAAAAAAATGGCAAACAAATATGTTTTTTGGCCCCAAAACGGTTTGTGTAGATAACCATGAAACCCACAAAAGTTGATATCATTATGTTGATATAAATCTCTTCAATATAAACACCAAAAGAACGAAGGGTGATGTGTGATTGAAGGCTCACATAGGACATTACCCTCAAAATAATGTGGTTAGCCAAAACGGCGGCCCATTTTGGACGCCATCTTGGATTTCGAGGTTGGGACCGCAACAAAATTTAATTAGCACACGTCTGAATTATTGTGTATTATCAAAAAAACTACCAAGAAAATCAAGTGTGCTTAGTTCGTAGTGATCTGGCAAGTAACTTGCTTATTTTTGATTTTGGCCCTTACCCCGTATATTCTAGCAATACTTTCTACAAATTAAGATTCAGAGTCCAATTAATGAATGTTGCAACAAAAATTTGAAAACTCGCAACATTTTGAGGAAAATAAATTGCTCACAAAAACAGGGCTAGCCCAGTTGATTTTGAGCACTTGTGAGTACATTAGGCTCAATCTGAAAAAAAAGGTCTTTATTGCACAAGCAATTACAAGGGCACAAAGTGCAACAAAAATGTTTAGCAATTCATGAATTTTGCTTCAAGTGTTAAAATGAATTGTGATGTGGTTGGGGTGTGTTTGTATCCAAATTGCCATCTTAACTTTGCAATCTTAACTCATCATCATCATATCATACATCATCATAAGAAGTAAGTAATACAATGAGGTAAGAAGCATATAATATTCATTAGGAATGTAGGAATAAGCATAACACTGAATAAGAATGAAGAATAAGTGAATTCTTCATCTTAATCTTCATTAATCAGCAATCATAATAATCTTCAGAGGTAAGATTAATCTTATATTCATATTATCTGAATCTTAATAGTCATCGTCACCATCATCACATCATCATCATCATCATCATCATCATATCATAATAATCATCATAATCATCAATATCTCATCATCATTTCTTCTTCTTCTTTTCTTATTCTTCTTCTTCTTCTTCTTCGCTTCTTCTCTTCTTCTTCTTCGTCTTCTTATTCTTCATGAAATGCACACTTCTCCTTCCTCTTAGGTTTCAAAAATTTTAAACATCATTTTCCAATATTTGATACATTTGCAGGGGGAGGGTAGAAGTGGTTCTACTTCATGAAAAATATAGCCAGCCTGGCTATTGGACATGATTGTCTCTACAACCAAAGAGTATGCAAAGAAAAATGTATATTTTGCAGTGTTATGTTGTAATAATGTTGAAAGGCTCTCTATCATTTAAAATGTGTGTAAACTTTGCAATCTGATTTGCCATTTACAAGGGGCATTTCGTGGTCGTCCAACAGCCTCGTCCTCCCGACTTACCCTAAAATGTTGAGATTTTTAATCATCTGAAAACCGTTAGCCTTAGTAACCCACGTGTGCCCATCTTAATGCAAGTTCGGTCGCATCTGTAAGAAAATTCGCCCCAACTTTTTGTATTTTCTGTCCGTAAAAAGGACAGAACTTACAGTACAGTAGCCTATATGGGACCGTGGGAAAACGAGCAATTGCCATTAACACAAAACCCGAAATCGGGATCAGCTCAAATTTGAGAATAAGCCTTTGTCTCAAGGCTATCTAGTGATCAAGTGATAAAGCAGAAGGTGCTGTGAATGAAATCACGAAAAGGCCACCTTGAATATGTTATGGGTCTTGTTAAAGGCGAACTCAGAAGATTTTGAAATATTATTTTTGTGGGTGTAGTAATAAAAAAATAGTCATATAGAATAAAGGAGTCACCTTAAATGCCTCAAAAGTTGGAGATGAATCAGAGTTTTTGTTTTCATGCATTAAAAATTTCTTGCAAGTTATTAAAAGTTGCCATAGGATACTGTGTAAAACAAATATTCGGATCCAGGGAATTTTAAACAAAGTTGTAATTTCATATAAGGATTTCGTTTTTGAGCGGTAGTATTTCACAACAGTGGATATTAGTGTATGGACAAGGATTATGTAAATGCAAAAAAACATGATGGTTTTGAAAATTTGAGTGCACCTATCGAAAATTCTCTGAGTTGGCCTTAAAGTTGAAAGCTCAATAGCAGCTGTGGGGACTATTATGTTTTATTTCTTTTTACCTAATATAGCTTGTATTTGTGCTTGGAAGCCCAACTTCCAGCTATGTAGGGTAATTCATCAAGCAGTACAACGCATTGCTCCAAAATTTCATTTTCAGTAATTTATCAAGCAACATATTGTCAGCACAGTGGCTGATTTGTGCTGTTCAAAGTGAAAGCATAACCAGTACCCAAGGAGATTGCAACAGGAGATGTTTTTAATGCATGTTTGTTTGGGGTTGTTTTGTTATTTGTCAGAGTTTTCTTTCACACAAAAGAATTGAACTTTAAACAAACAAAACTACAGACATATGCAGACGTAGTTTCATGCCAGAGGTTTTAATATAAAACATTGAAATCTATTATGAATGGATCCTATGTTATGTATTTTTTGACAGCGAGACATAAGGACTTTCACAATTACAAATGGGTGTTTCTGTGAGGAGGATTTGGAGAGCAGGGTCAGAATAACAGGATGCTGCAGTCTTTCAAAAGATATGATTCAAAGAATGGAAGGTGATAGACCAGAGATACATGAAGCATTAAAGTAGACCAGGCATATGTAAGCATTAGAAAGGTTGATAGAACAGAGATATATGTAAACATTAGAAAGGTTGATATGTTCATGAAGTTCATCTGTGTTGGTAAAATCCATATAGGTGAGTTAACTTTTGTTCCAACACAAAAAAATGATTCCTACTCGGAATTTTCATCAGATGGTACTCCATCCTTCGTCAGCTAGTGATTGACTGTATCAGGTCGCGATCTTTTTGACCTTGTGTCCTGAAACATACTCATAGACTCCTGGAAGTCAACCATCTGAATTCCGAGGTAAGGATCATTTTTTGTGTTGGAACAAAAGTTTAACTCACCTATATGATTATTTACCACCAGATGAACTTTCATGAACGTTTTACGCACTGATGATGGCAAGGATTGCCTGATAACGTCAGACTCTTTGAGAAAACTGGTATAAAACAATCAAGATAACCGAACCATCTCCGTTTTGCCGATTGCCTGCAAACAAATCAAATATCACTCGGTAAGCTGCCGCTTGTCAATTCGTGAAAGACTACGGCTGATCACATCCTAAAAGGGCCGAACGCTCGCTTTTGAATTTCAGATACACAATAATGGACTTGTTCAAACTAAATCATTTTGAACAAAGAAAAGGATCGCCTTGGTGGATTTAAATATTCGTGCGAGTCCTCTATCAGCTTACGAAAACGCAAGTAAACACACCAGGTCGGCCAATCCTAGGTCCAAGGAGTCACGAAAGATGTAAACAACGCCAACACAAAATTTTGCTCGCCTTGTGGAGAATCAGAAACAGAAGAAACACGCAAGTTTTAACAACAATATCGCCGCTGATTTCATCTCAAAATGGTTAAAACTGTTCCCACGTATTCTGAAAAGTGATCAGAGTAAATGTGTACTTGCTTCGCGGTTTGAATTTTGCCGTCAACTGAGACGCGGTTCCGATATGGAAATTATTACAACTACTGAGTCTGCCTGTCGGAATTTATCGGAAACACAAGCGAATGACCTTGCGTTTCCAAAGTCGTGAAGTTGGTTAGTAACCTAAGAGAATTGATTTAACATTAGTAGGAAGAACGTAAAGCGCTACAAACTTAGAAAAGATCAAAGTATCCGCATTCTTCTGCCGATAAAGGCCGTTTGTGCGTCATTTTGGACACCACTGAATATCAACAAAAGTGTGATGGCTGTACTGAGTGAGCACTGCTTGCCATTACAAGCAATAGGAAAAAAACGGGAATCCTACCTCCAGATCCCCGAAGAACCCTTGTTCCGTTTTGCAGGATATTGAAAAACGGTGCCGTTAAATAACCAGAGTTTGAGTACCGTAAATTATACCCCACGGCTGAGAACTCCCCTAAGTTTTATGGTCTTCCCAAGGTGCACAAACCTAACACACTCCTCTGCGCCCAATAGTCAGTTGCATCGGATCCATAACATATAACTTTTCAAGATCCTCTGGCAGATATTTTATCACCTCTTGTTGGAAAAACACAACATCATTTGCCACTTCACAGCAATTTGTTGAACTTATTAAAGATCAAAGAGTGGAGGAAGATGAGAGTTACGTAGTACGATGTCAGTGCCTTTTTACATCTGGTCCCAGTAGAAAAGCACTTGAAATTGTACAGTCTCGCTTAGAACAGGATAGCACCCTCGGGTTGACAGAACTGCACTATCTTCTGACCAGATTGTTTAGGCTGGTGAAGTGTGTGTTTGGATGAAAGCAGGTATTTTGTTTACAATGGAGAATATTATGACACAGTTAAACGGTGCGGCCATGGGGCCTTCCGCTTTCTCCTATAACTGTGACATTTACATGGGAATATCTTGAAAATGCGAGGCAATTGAGGACAGCACCCCCACCACCATTGTGGTGGGACCGTATGTAGATGACACCCATTGTAACTCAAAAAAAAAGTGTAATTCTTCAGATTTCACCAATAATCTGAATTCCCTGGAAAAAGATATCCAATTCTCCCACCGAAAAGGAGAGAAAAAGAAAATAACTCGCTCGCCTTTCTTGGACACGCTCACCGTTATCCAACCCGATAGATATCTCAAAGTTCAAATCTTCCGAAAAAAAGACCACACACACAGATCAATACCTGAACTTCACCTCAAACCACTCCATTGATCACAAACTTGGAGTAATCCAAACATTGATCACCGGGGCTGATGAGGACCATAGTAACTCAAACATCAGGACCGCGAGGAGGGAAAGAAATCTCAGTGAACTGTGCTCTGGCCAAATGTGCCTACCCAATAGTGGGCACTTGAGAAGCCGACTCAACCAAAGACTCCAAAAAACGAGCGGATCAGGTGATAAACCCCCAAGCAAAGGTTACGTTGTCTTTCCTTACATAAAAGGTATCTCCGAGGGTCGGTTTTGGGCCATAGTCCTTCATTATTTATACATCTCCTCTTGAGGAACATAATAGCAGCTCATGGCATAAACTAGAATGATTATGCAGGATGACACACAAACAATGTTGTTTTGACAGAAGATCAGCGTGGATCTGTTATTCCCAGACTTGAACGATGCATTAAAGACATCAGGATGGTCTACGGAAAACCAAACAAACAAAACTTCAAATGAAGACAAGACGGAAAGTCTTCACATTACACACGCTATAGGAATCATTCATCTTTACCATCTGTTTCATTGGGGATTATTCAAATCGATTCTGTGTACAAGCTTAGAAATCTGGTGTATGTTGAAAAAATACCTTCAGCGGAGTATCCATCTTACCAAATATGTCGCTCTGCATCACTGCTTATCACAAGATTGTTCAGATTCGCAAGTTTCTAGCTAAGCAAAACCACGAAAAAGCTAGTTCATTGCTTTTGTTACATTCCTTTGATAACTGTTAACAGCCCCTCATGGACTTCCTGACTCTCAAATCGCCTAAATTAAACGCATACCAAAATTCTGCGGCAAGGCTTGTGTAAACTTCCTTACTCGATCCCGTCATCATATTTCTCCAGTTCTTCAAGATGTGCACTGGCTACCTGTTAAATTCCGGATTATCTACAAGATTCTTGCTTCTCACATCCAGTCTATTCCCCATGGCTGTGCTCCTCTCGTACTTCAAGAACTTCTTCACGTTTACAAACCCTCTAGAAATCTCGTTCAACAACTCCTCAATATTACTTGTTACTGATTCTTTTCAACACACAATCATATGGCACATCGTACTTCTGTGGAGGAAAGTCTGCTGTTGCTGCACCTACTTTATGGAATCATCAGCTTCCACTGCATGTCAAGACTGCAAAACTCTTTGGATCAAGTTTAATCAAAATTTCTTACGACTCATTTAATTTGAAATTGCCTATAATGCTAACCTGAATCTATGTTGTAATTTGCGATGTACATTTATTATATTCCTCCTTTCTGTGTTCTTTCTCCAGCCGCATTGGGACTCTGTGTGTAATGGCGCTATACTAAGAATGGTTAGATAGTCTTATTATTTATTAGAGGACCTTCAGTCAATAATTCCATAGTGTGTTTTTCAAACCCACGAACACGCTCAGACAGATCCTAGTTTCATTCCCGAAGGACAAAACTGACAAGAAAGATATTACTGGCCCATGTCTATTAATCCCATGTCAGGGCAAACCAGTTTCCGGACAGTGAAGGAAGCATGTAATTGGTGAAACGGAACGCTCCTTAAGACACGCTTCAATGAAAACAGGAGGCCCAGTACGACAACATTCTGAAATCTCTAACCACATACACATTGAGTCCCCAGGGCACTTTGTGGACTTGAAAGAAGTGAAAGTATGGACGTTGAAAAACAGGTGTTCGAACGTGGTGTCAGGGAAGCAATCCAATCAAAGACAATAAACCATCTATCAACAAGGACGGGGGACGGTCAAACTTCAGGAGTCTATGAGGCTGTTATCAGGTCAAAGGTCAAAAAGATCGCGACCTGATACAGTCCAATCACTCGTTGATAAGGATGGAGTTACCATCTGAAAATTTCCGAGGTAGGATCTATTTTATTGTGTTTGGAAACAAAAGTTAAACTCACCTATAAAGAAAGGTGAAGGAACGCATTAGCAGTTGATCTATAGAACAGAGATACATGTAAGCATTAGAAGGTGATCGACCAGAGATATATGTAAGCATAAGAAGGTGATAGCCCAGAGATGTACATGAAAGCATTAGGGGATAGACAGAGATACAGTCAGCATTAGCAAGGTTCTCGATAGACCAGCAGAGATATTGTTAAACATTAGAAAGGTGATATGTAAGCATTAGAAAGTGATAGACCAGAGATACATGTAAACATTAGAAAGGTTTTTTTTGATTAGGAACAGAGATATATGGTAAAGATTGCAAGGGTGAATGTAGCATTAGAAAGGCGATTAGACAAGAGATACATGTAAGCATTGAAGGTGATAGACCAGAGAGATATGTAAACATAGAAAGGTGATATGTAACATTCGGAAAGGTGATAAGGACCAAGAGAAGATACCTGAAACATTAGAAAGGTTGATAAGACCAGAGATATATGTAAGCTTAGCAAAGGTGAATAGACAGAGATTATAGCTTACAGCATTAGAAAGGTGATAGACCAGAAGATATAATGTAAGGCAGTAGAAAGTGATAGACCAGAGATCCATGGAGCATTTTAGAAAGGTGATATAGACCAGAGATAATGTAAGTATTAGAAGGTGATTAGACCAGAGATATATGTAAGCATTAGAAAGGTGATAGCCAGCGATATATGTAAGCATTAGATAAGCATTAGAAAGGTGAATGTAGCATTAGAAAGGTGATAAGACCCCAGAGATAGGATATATGTAAACATTAGAAAGGTGATGAGAGCAGAGAGAGATACATGTAAGCAGTAGAAAGGTGAAGACCAGAGATATTGTAAAAATTAGAAAGGTGTATGTAAGCATTAGAAAGTGATAGACAGAGATACATGTAACATTAGAAAGTGATAGACCAGATACAGTAAAAACATTAGCAAGGTGATAGTAAGCATTAGAAAGGTGGGATAGACCAGAGATACATGTAAGCAGTAGAAGGTGATATAGACCAGAGATATATGTAAACATTAGAAAGGTGATATGAAGCATTTTAGAACGGTGATCGGGACCAGAGCGGATACATGTTAAAAGTAGAGAAAGTGATAGGACCAGAGATATGTAAGCATTAGATAGTGATAGACAGATATATAGGTTAAGCATTAGAAAGGTGATAGACCAGAGATACATGTAAGCATTATTAGAAAGGTGCTAGACAGAGATATGTAAGGCATTAGAAAGGTGATGATAGACCAGAGAATATTGTAAGTATTAGAAAGGTGATAGACCAGAGTATATGTAAGAATAGGAAAGGGATAGACAGAGATATATGTAGAATTACAAAGGTGTGATATTGTAAGCAAGAAAGGTTGATAGACCAAGAGTATATGTAAACATTAGAAAGGTGATTAGACAGAGATATGTTAAGCATTAGGAAAAGGGATATGATAGACCAGAGATATATGTAAGAATTAGAAAGGTGAGTAGACCAGAGATATATTTAAGCATTAGAAAGGTGATAGACCGAGCTCTATGTAAGCATTAGAAAGGTGATAGACCAGAGATCTGTAAGCAGTAGAAAGGTGATAGGACCAGAGATTATATGTAAGCATGTAGAAAGGTGATAATAGACAAGAGATTAATATATGTAAGCATAGAAAGGCTGGTGATAGACCAGAGATATATGTAAGCATTAGAAAGGTGTAGACCAGAGTAATGTAAGCATTAGAAAAGGTGTGATGACCCCGCGATTACATGTAAGCATAGAAAGGTGATATGTAGCATTAGCAAGGTTGATAGACCAGAGATAATGAAGAATTAGCAAGGTGTCATATGTAAGCATTAGCAAGGTGTATAGACCAGAGATGACATGTAAGCATTAAGCAAGGGTGATAGACCAGGATATATGTAAGGATAGCAAGGTGATAGGACCAGAGATATATGTAAGCATTAGAAAGCGTGATAGACCAGAGATATATGTAAGCATTAGAAAGGTGATAGACCAGAAGATATAGAAGCATTTAGCAAGGTTGATAGGACAGAGATATGTGGAAGCATTAGAAAGTGATAGACCAGCGCATATATTGTAAGCTTAGGAAACGGTGTGATAGACCAAGATATATGTAAACATTAGAAAGGTGATAGACCAGAGATATGTAAGCATAGAAAGGCTGATAGCACCAGGGATATTGTACGCATTAGAAGGTGATGAAAAGACGATATATGTAAGCATTCGAAAGGTGATAGACCAGAGATATGTAAGCATTAGAAAGGTGATAGACCAGATAAATATTACAGCATTAGAAAGGTGATAGACAGAGATATATGTAGCAATTAGAGAATAACTGATACGATCGGTTTTATTTTTGAATTGGGCCGATTATGACCTTATCGGTTATATGTCGGGATCGTCAAAATTTCATTTTTTGTACCAATTTCTATACCTATTAATATCAAAGAGGGTCCCAAACTTGAAAATTGCTTCCAAAACTGATGACTGACGGTGTGTGAAAAATAAATAAAACAGAAGCAAGCAATCAATTTATTATGTTACACAAGAGTGTGTATGTATGGTGTTTCAAACTTACTATTTCGCCATTTTAGTGGTTTACCTAAATCTATCTGCTACTTTCTGGCAGCTCCTGGTGTCGAAAAAAAAATGGCGATGATAACGCCAAAAAAAATACCAACAGACAAAAAATCGAATTGGAATGAACCGATTTTTGTGGGCCGCCAGCTATAGCTGCAGGGACCACTAGCAATCCGTTGTGCGTGTGTATGTGGGATGTGTGTGTGGATGTGTTTGTCGATCAACAATTGTTTAAGATTTTTTTTTTTTAATTGACCTTCAATTGAAAAGTTTAACTTCAATTGGCGAACAATTTTCTGTCATAGGTGCACAAATGATCCGTCATATGTTGGATGAGGTCAAAGGTCATTTTGAAAGGTTGAAGGTCAAAGGTCATGGAGGTCAAGTTGAAAAAAGGGGCTTTCTAAAAAGTAAAATTCATCTAATTGAAAGTTGAAGTTCCAATGGAACCAAACTTTTGTCATAGGTGCACCCTGCGATCCCTCATATGTTGATGCGATAAAGGTCACGTGCCAGGGTCAAAGGTCATGGGCGGACCACAGCTTATATTCCTTTGAATATAGTGAGCGAGCGAGGAAAAGCCGGAACCGCGAAATTCTAGTTAAATTTCAACATCTGTATATCGGTTTTATTATTAACAGATATTCGGGTGATCGGATATAGACACTAGTAAGCCTAGTAAGCATGTGTACATGATTTACTTTTTGAGAAGGTGTTAGTGATCACATCATGATGTGACTTCTTTGCTTCACCCTTGATTGCAGCAAATCTATATTTTGATGATGACCTCCCTCCCTGCCTCAGAGATTTTGAAAAATATATAGTTTCTTTAATAATTAAAAAATGGTTAGAGAATTAAAGAATCGAATGGATCAGTATTCTTGAAATCGGGCAGATTATGACCTTATCGGTACCTGATCGGTATTTTATAGGCAAAATTTTTTTACCGATTTTCTATAACGATTAAATTAAATCAAACGAGGTCCAAACTTGAATGACAAATTGTTCTAAACTGATGGCCCAAACCGTGAAAATAAATCGAAACTGGAACAATCAATTTATTATTAAAAAACAACAAAATAATAAGAATACAAAAAATAAAAAAAATAGCCATTTTTTAGGGTTTAACCTCTAAATCAATCTGCCTACGTTCTGGGCAGCTTTTGGCTGTCGAAAACGGGATTTTTTCCTAGAGCTTCTTTTTTAAAACCTTAATTAAAAAAAAA
>JAMKCH010017400.1:0-61091 GCA_023653785.1 Ophioderma brevispina
TGGTGGGGCCCTTTAGCAATCATGATGCGACGTAATGTTGCACTTTATTATGCGATTATGGGGTTCGGGGGGGATCCTGAGAGCAATATTTTTGAGAGGCCCCCTTTGTCAGAGCTGATGACAATGCGGATCTTAAAATCCGCCCCGCCAAGAAATTCGTAATTTGTATTTCTGTCCGGAAACGGACATGAATGACAACACAGTGGCCATAGTAAATCGGGTACCTTGATTAAAAAAAATTGGCTATAACATAACAAGGCCTTGAAAAAAATCACTCAAATGTTGGGAATTTACTTTCTTAGGGATATCCAGTGTACCGTAAACAAAAAAAGATAGGGCTAGGATCACAAAAGCACCTTGTCAGTGATTTTACTGCAGAAATATCGCTTCACAAATTCTAACAATTATATCCAAATGAAAAGTAGGCAAGGTAGGCCTGTTTTCATAATTTATAACAATCGTCAAAAGCCAGAGGGTTGTATTTTCTACATACAATGATGAATTAAAGGTATGAACTGTGTGCCTCAGGGCATTGAGGCTGAATAGCACCTTAAATTGCTAAGCCTACACTTTCTGTATTAAATTAGGGATGTCATGGCCGGCTCTGTTTTGGTATCAATCAGACTATATTACTGTCAATTGACAACAATCAACATGTAGCCATATCAACCCAATTAGAGGGGAGTTGATTTCATACCAAGTGTAATAGATAATGCCCCTCTTTCTCCAGCTCAAATTTCGGTAGGGGATTCAGCTAGTGTGACAAGGACAAGGTGCTCTGTATATTGAGCGATATTAGGGATTTGGCAGCAGATGCAAAGCGAGTTAAAAGTGCAGTCTAAAAACGGCAGTTGCCAGGTGGGGTTACATTGGAGAGCCGCCGAAACTAATTATGTAAATCGCCATGGCGAGGCGGGATCTGTTATTTCCACAGTTGGGAGAGGGTATATGTAGCGTAATCGGAGGGGTAGTTGAATTCAATGTAACAGTAAATATAATGGCTCCTGGTTGCGATGTCGTTTATGTACACTATATACATATCCCAAAAAGTAACTCCCTACCCCTGAAATTTGTCAAGTTCAAATGATACATCGTATTTTATATGGGATGTAGTTGGAAGCAGTGTTTATTTATGCATATTTTGATAACACATTTGTGGTGATTGACTGAGTATTGTTGAAGTTATGCCCACGTGACCAAACCCATCCCAGGAATCTAAAAGTTGCAGTAAACCTCATAGAGAATTAGTCATGCAGAAAAGAAGAGAATTGCACCGATTAAACTGGTAATTGGGTGACAAAGTGAAATTTTGGGGGTCAAAGGTGAAATTTGAGAAGGCAAAACAACCCAAAATTTGCAGATTCTTAACCAATTTTGGCTGATTTTTACCAGTGATTTTTTGGCCCCCAAATCGCTGATTTTTGATAAAAAATATGTCATTTTTTTCTGGTTTTTTTTTTTTTTTTTTTTGGAACAAGAAAAAAATGGTTTTCAGCAAAATGAAGCCTAGAATATGGCACACAAACTGAAATTTTGATTTTGCTCAACAAATGACCCATTTTGTTTGCTTGCTTGCTTGCTTGCTTGCTTGCTTGCTTGCTTGCTTGCTTGCTTGCTTGCTCGCTCGCTCGCTCCACATAGGATAGTTGCCTTGATTATCCAGTAAGATTGACATAGGAAGATGTATTCATGCTTTACTTGATATGCATGTCAAATAATGCTCTTTGGAAATCAGTGTGTATAACAACCTGCAGTGAAAGTGCAGTGTTGTAACCTTTGGAATATGCAATAATTTCACATCATAGTTCTGTCTGCAGTTGAAGTGGTTTTTAAAGTACCATTGATAGGAATATGCTTGAAAGAGAGCTTTGGGGCATGAGCTAAATCGGTGACAACTGCAGCATGGTAACAAAGAAACATGTAAAAAGTGAAATGTTAACATTACTAGTAGCAGGCTCCAAAATAAGAATTATGAAGGGCAAGGCAATTTTGCCCAATTTTAAAAGGGCACCAAGGCATTACATGTTAAAGAATAGCAAATATTTTAGGGCACCAAGGCAAATGGTAGGGGCACCCAAGGCAAATTGCCTTAGGTGCCTTAGGTTATTTTGGAGCCTGTAGTAGGATGGTATGGGGACTATCAGGGGTGATAACCCTACTTTTAACTGATTGCAATCAATATATGTAAAGATCTTTTGTAAGTTTATATCAGTTCCATTTATAATGCCCATTTCTGTGAATTTGAAAACCAGCATAAGCTTACCTGCTGTTAGATATGTAAATGGGTAGGTAAGTGTCTTTGTAAGCTAATGGCTGATAGATTTTGATTTGCATTGATACTTTATAAAATCAATTTGCTTGCTTAAATGTAGTGTGTGTGTGTTAAAAAGTAAATGTGGTGTGGGGGGGGGAACAGGTAAAATAAGTTCAGTTGTCATGGTTTTTAGCCAGATCCCCACAATAGGTCTTAGAAACAGTTTATGTTATGAAATATTTCAATCAGTGTCGTCCAGACCGGGGATTGGGGTGGGCAAGTTATCCCCTCTGGCTCAAAAAAGTAGGACGATATAGACCCAAAATATGCATTTTATCCCTCTTTTTTGAGAAAATTTCAACCAATTTTGGCCTAAATTTGAGCAAATATTTGGCGATTTTTGCGGGCTATATGCGCATTTCATCAAGATCAGACTTAATTGCAGCAAATCACTGAGACGACTTTGCCCCCTCTGGTAGAACGACTTGTGAATGTTGCCCCCTCTGGATTGACTGCCTCGGTACACCACTGATTTCAATGCTACTCAGTGCACGATGAAACTGGCTTTTAAAGGTGAACACTACTGTAAAAAATGTTAAACACACATCTCATCCAGTTATTCATGTAGTTATTTGTTTGTAATATTTGATAACAATATTCAAAGCTCACATCTTGAGCAATTTCTGGGCAATTTCTGTCTGTTATGTTTTGGTTTGTAGTCCCTTTTTGACTCGCCCTATACTTTAAGAAAACAAACATGTTATGAAACATTTTGTCAGTCCCCAATCACACATTGGATAGGCTAAGCAGCGGTGACAAGATGGAAAATCCTAAATTTACACCTTGGATTTGAAAAATTGAACAAATTCATCATTCTTAATGCATGGCCTGCAACATTTCAGCAACAGTGATACGAGAGTTTTTTTCCTGACCGCAATCCATCAAGTTTCTTTGCGATTCCCATAGCGGAAACCCAAAACCGCGCTAAGGTTGGATTTCGCACGTTTTGCTCTCATCTTCCAAAGTGCAGATCTTGACGAGATTGTGACTGACTCGAGTTCCGAGCAGGCATTTTTATTGTAGAAAACAAAACAAATAGACACAAAAAGGACTTTTTATTTGCTTTTCGTTGACGTGTGACTCCAAATTTTTAGTTTACGACCTATTTTATTAGGGTGAAAAGTTTCTGGTTGCCTGGCAACAGGACTGCGAGTACAAGCTGTCACGGGGCATTTTATGTCATGTGTTCAAACTCGCATTAGTGTTGATCAATTTTGCTATAGAATGTCCAGTGTAAGTTGGACCACAATTTCAAAACTCTTGTCAGATTAATTTACACATGTGTCAAGTGTGATGTTGATGATGCAGTGAATAAAATGATACAATCAAAGTGGGGTTATTTGTTAAGTGTGATATAGGTAATCACAGTCAAGCAATCATCACCCAATCAATCTTCTTATGAGGTGGGCTTGCGGGTTCAAGAGAACATCCCTATTGGCACATAGATTGGAATATCTCCGATAATAAAATCCCAGATTTTTTGTTTGGGTCGACAGGCAATTGAGAAAAGTATCTTGCCCATTATAGGGACACAAATTAGTTGACTGCGCAGTGCTTGAATCAATCATTTGCAATGGTCTAGGACATGGGTCTCACTTTACTCTCCGTTAATGCCACAGTTTAATATATTTATTTCAACCAAAGATAGGCGGGGGGATATAATTTTAACTAATAATTAAAGCAAACAAGAATAAAAAATCAGCAAAGGACAATAGCACGAGACAAAAACAAAATGAGCTAATTGCAAAGAGACTAAATATAAATTATAGAAACAATAAAATACGAAAAATACATGAGCATTGTCAAATAAGTGCAGGTGGGAGGATATTGCATGGTAATTGTTAACCTGGACCAGCCAGGGGAGTCACAGTGGGAGGCCCAAAACTAGGTGGGAGAAATTAGATGATATTAAGAGTCACGCCTGCACAATTTTCAGAAACTACTGAGGGTTACTGTCCATGGGTCATGATTTTGAAGATTGGTGTTAATCCATGTAGCGTATAGTTGTTATTGTCATGAGGTGTTTGGTTTTCTAAAGTTTGTGTGTAGAGAGATGTAAAGCTCAATATTTTCTCTAGCAAGGAGGAGTTGCATTGGAATCAATGGCGGATCCAAGATTGAAAAATGTCAAAATTACTGGGGGGATGAAAGGCTGTAACCTGGTCCAAAATAGCGCAAATGGGCTGATTGTGCAAGAATTTGCAGAAATACCGGGGGGGGGGGACCCTCCGCCCCCCTCTCCTGGATCCGCGCCTGGTAATTAATGTAGATAGCCAAAAATTTATGTCATTTCGCCAAACTGAAATCTGGAATATATGTATGCAAAATTTGATCCAAGCGGCTCATAGATCATGTGTCAATATCAGCTTGATCATATGATATGATCATGCATATGGCTATGGATTTGGGTCATATCTTACTGTTATGTTATACTTAGATTGGTACCATTAGATTGGGCCTATTTAGCATAAATGCAACACCACTACGCAAGAAGCAAAAATGTGAGTGTGCCGAACTACCACTTGATTGATAGAAGACGCGAGTACACGGGGGGATTTTGTTTTGCGGGAAAAATCACCAAAAGTTGAATAATCCCTGCCTATTTAGTGCTTATCCAGAGGGGGCATTGGAGTCCATCCCACAATGCACCAATTTGGGGAAATTTCACTCATAAGGCCAAGTAAAAATCCTATTCTTAACACATTACAACCTTGACTTTAGGCTTTGTGGGATAAAAGGGGTGTAAACCTTTTACCCACAACGCACAAGTCCATTCACTATAAGGTGTGTAGCATGACCTTTGATATTTATAAACTGACATTAAACAGTAGTAGAAAAGAGACAATGTCATAATGTAAATCCTCAGGGAAAAATACTATACATGAGTATGGTAAGCTATAGTGTATTTTAGTTTACCACAAATTGGAACATGATCAGGAATATCTGTGGTTCTTAAACTCTGAACTTTTGTTATCCTTTAAGTACCGACATGTATTTTGTACAGGACAATTAGGCACCAATTGCAATGCATTATGGGATGTTCAAAACACACCCGCTGATTACTATCAAAGTAAGATTGGTCCATGGTCTCCTCTACGAAACTTTCTGCATCATTATTAACTTTTATGCAATCACAATATGAAAATTTGAACCCACCGTCATCAAGCCTTAACCTTGATTCATATATGCACGGATTATTTTGGATCAAGGTTCACCTGTTCTCTGGACAAATTTCGTTTTAATATAAAGGCATTTATTTATTTTAAGTAGGGCACAACAAGATATAGGCAGAGGTTGTTATACACAAAAATAATACTATCGCGCATGTTTATATTACACACAATCCACGACATAGGCTAACACATAACCTTATTCTCATTCTTAAACATAAATTGAAGCCGTACCATTTTAATCATCAGTATTGGGTCTAAAAGGCCAAAAGATAATGCCCAATCCCCACTAAAAGAATAGAAAAAATTCATGAACACATTTAGCAACATAATACTCTCATATGTATAAGTAAAACGCAGTAACATTTGTGCGAAATAAACTAAAAATAACTAAACTTCTGCTCGAACCATCCAGCAGTAAACCAGTTGAAATTGCAAGAACTTTACAGTTTTTTTTAAGATTTTTAATTCCAATGTTTTTTTGAATCTGGATATGAATGTTTGTACATAGAAGTATGTACACATTTATTATATTTTGTGTGTTTTTTTTTTTCATTTTTAGGCTCGAAATAGTACAAACCATCTTTCATGTATGTATAATCCTTCATAATGCTAGAATTCATCTTGCTTCTTGTTTAAAAGCCTAACACAGCATGGCAAATGGCTGGCTATTGTATCAGTCACCAAAATCCATTATGGAAAGTAATTTATATTTCCTCAAAATATGCAAATTAAATCAGTCAATGAATTAGGACCACTTTTATATGTCAACTGGATATTGATTACTACCTGAGTATAAGTTAATATTGGGGCATATTTTATCCTGTTTCATTTTTATCTCCCTGGCAAAATGGATATGAGGGATTTTGCAACAGCGATTCTTTCCTGTGTCTGTGTGTTTCCATTTTGGTTATTGGGTTGGTTGACTTGTTTGTGCTGTATCTATGAAACGGTACAGTGAATACACAAAATTCCTCGCTACATGAAAGCCCCTCATGACATGCATCTTTTCGGCGAAATTGTGTTATTAGTATATCAGGTGAAGGTGTGCAAGAGCTAATTATAGGGGTATTCCTTTAAATTTTTCAAAATGCAACGCCAATATCAGGATTTACAATAAAACCAAAGGTGATTGTGATATGCTAATATCCAAAAACAATTCAACAAAATAATCGGAATTTCGTATTATGCGCCAAGTAAAATGAAAAATGTGCAATTTTTGTACCACATTTTGTGGCCTTGGCAAGTTGGCATCACTTCTGGCACAAAACGACAAAAATGCCTATCAATGTTTCTACTGGTGGAATTGGCAGGTTTTCAAAAAATCCCAGTTATTTATTTGTGCAGGACCGCGCCGGTGTTGATTTTTGATGAATCCACTTTTGATATGAAATATACCAGTGATGCGCCTTATTTGGAAAAAACCTCTACGCCCCACACTGTCCCGTACCTTTGCAGCGGTTGCAATGTACGGCATGTAAAATTGACCTGATTGGACAGAATTGAAAACAAAAACACAGGGAGAAGAAGATTAACAAACAGGTAAAAATATGAATTCGACCATAAAAAATATTACGACAGTATAGTGCAAACAATTATCGTTGTCCAATTTATGAAAGTTTATTAACAATTGTTCCAACTCGTCATCACCGCGGCCGGCGCGGCGGGGTACATGTACGCGCAAAATTAATGCAGTTTCAAAGAGTGACCCTCTATCAAATGGCTTTTCTTTCTTTTAATTGCAAAAGGATTAAAAGACATCATCCACTCATTGCTGAAAAATTACTTGTGCCAAGTAAAATTATAGCATTAAAAATTTGATGATATAAACAGCTCGTAATTGGTTCATAGCATTCCTCAACAGAAATTTAAGCGCAATCAAAGCTTCATCGGTAAATAACAAAAATTAACAAGGATAGGTCTGCTATATTTTTACGGGCATTGGAGGAATACTCTTTGCAACACAAGACCATTCCAAAATCATCAAAAATGCGTGAAATAGTGAATATCAAGGCGGGAAGAGGTGATGGAGAGCTGAAGGGGGAAAATCAGAGGGGACCCAGGTGAATGTGGACATCAATTATTAACTGGCTGAAGTAGAAGGAATACAGACGGAAAGTTATGATGAGTACTCTGCGAAGAAGCCGAGCTAATATGTCAGCACTTGGCGGAAGAAGCAGAAGAAGCAGGAATTCGCGGGTGCTCGAAGAGCCGATACCTCCCGCGGTTGAACTTAAAGACGAGAAAGACGATGAGCCTCAAAAGACACGCTTTAAAACTCTTCTGAGGCGAATCTCTTAAAATTTGAAGAAGATAGGAGGAGAGAAGACCAACCAAAAAGAGCGAACCCCAAGTGGGGTGTCAAAAGGTCAAAGGTAACTAAATAACAAGAAAAGTTAGCTTATAATTTTTACGTTTTACGTGTTTGACCTTGCAATTCACTTCGCACATAAATCATTATACCAGCTAGGCCTAGTAGTGAGTTACTAAACGTAGTCAATAAAAAATAGTGAAATGAAACGCATATAGAACGAAAAGAAATTAAAGAAAATTTTGTATTCTACTGTTGGCCTCAAATTTACTTTAATTGTGATCCCAAAATGTGGTGGTGTTAACTATCAGTCTGATAAGTGAATTATAAATCAAAATATGATCATAATTCAAATGATTTTAAGCCAAATTTCCAAAAAAAAAAAAATTTTGCTTGTAGATCTAAATCAAAAAACTTCATAAATTATATGATTTAGACTAGGATTTTTGTTAAATATGTGTTTTACAGACTGGTGCGTCAGTAAGAAAACCTCGCCAGATTTCGAACGAGTTCCCGTTGAAGACTTAGCAGCGCTATGCGAGGAAGTTTACGGTGCTTTTTTTTTTGTTTGTGTTCGAGAAGTATGGAGAACATTAGCGCTACCAACGTACCCGTGGTTTGGCGGGCGGCCATCAAGCGACATCTTAACACCCACCCTTCACAGGATCTCACTATAATAAAGTACCCGGCACTTCAACACTGCAAATCATGTGTTTCGGGAGTTATAAAAGATCTAAAACATTTAGGTCTTGATTTTTCCCCATCACTGCACCAATTGCCAAGGGTGATTTAGAAAAATGTTAGATCCGAATCTCAGGACTCCAACCTAAAGTTTGCAGAGCCCTAGTTTTGTTCTACATAGAATTTCATTTTTTGTAGGCGGGAGCAGAGGATTGAGGGAGTTAAAGAAAGGAACTCGTTCGTTTGCAAAACAGACGATTTGGGTGTTTAAAATACTTTACAATGACAATAATTAACCCACAAAAATCATCCGGGGGGAGAAAGTAGTATAGGTGGAAAGAGTTGTCCTTAAAAGGATGTATGAAACCGGTACCGATACCTGTCCGTGGTCTGCGATGAACTGAACTTAAGAAGCTTTCCCAAAGATTCCAATGATTTTTTCAAAAGCCAAAGCAAATGGTAAAAGGAGGAGATGCTACATGGTACACCAAACAACCAGTGGGTGTTAACACGTTAGGCGCTATGTTGAAAAACATAAGCATTGAATGCGAACTATCGCGTGTTATACAAATCACATCGTGCGAGCAAAAACATTACTGCACTAACAAATGCGGCTTTGAGACTCTCGTTATAATGGCGGTTAGCGGGCATAGGTCTGAAGCCAGGTGCGCAGCTACTTGCACTTATCACCAAAACAAAATAGAGCAAATCAAAATGCCCTCCAATTCGCTTTAGGCAATTCTGTGACACCAGTGTTTGCATCAACAACTCCATGTCCAGAATCAACAACGAGCGCTAACCGCAGCGCCGGCTGTACCTTCTACACCGCAGCCTTGCGCGAGTGATCATTCAACACACCTGTTACAACCAATGCTTGGTACAACCAGGCCCCGTGTTTCACTTTCAACGGCAAAATTCCATCATCGATGATCCACCCCATCCCTCTGACGGTGCTGTTCCGGGATGCAAATTTAGGGCACGGTAAATACTAAATTTGAATAATAGACCCGTGGCAATGACATGTTGAGAAAAAGTAACATAACTTAAATTAGTCCGAGGTTTGCTCGACTAGACCTCCATATTGGGGGTGTGTCGTGTTTCGCTCCGGGCTCCGAGTGTTCGAGTTAAACTTAAATATTAAACTTACCTTTTACCACTTTCACTTCAGGCAAGTTTGGCATTCAGTGGTTTCGTAAAATCACAGTCACTCACTGTCATGCACATGCACTGATGCATGACTGCGTTGAGGATGATTTGCTTTTTGGCACATATATTTCCAAGTAAATAAATTAATTAACTCGAGTGATGCCAAAAATCCACCACATTTAATATTGGATTTTGGGTAAATTCCCCCCCATCTTCACACGTTATTGTTTTCTAAGCTGGTTTGAAGCCGCTGAATATCCCCGATTCACTGCAATTGCTGCAAGGCATGAATGCACATGTTCCAATCAAAAACACGGCACTGAGCACACCAGTTGAGAACTATCATTCAAATAGAAAATCACATCAATTCCGTGCTATTCTGCATAAATACCCCCACCACCCCCCACATGCTTCGTAATTCCGATCCTTGGGTAGTTCTTCTTGACAGCAACACGTTGTAAATCCCCGTATAAATATCATTATGATCATTGAAGTTCCCGGGTTGAAGTTTGACTTGAACAGTTTCAAAACTGTGGCTGTCACACATGCATTATCGTTAAGCGCGGGCGGCTGGTGTCTAACAACAAGCCATACTTATAGAATGGACCGTCGCATTTTAATGAGCTGGAGGGGTGTTTCTTTTTTGGTATTATTATTAGTCGTCCGCTATTAAAATTGGACGTCTTAACCTGGTAGATATGATTAGTATTACTTTGTGAATGTGTTTAGAAATGAAATAGCAACCTGAAGGTAATAAATATAACTTGCGAACTAATATAAAAGTAGAAATTCTTACTATCTTTTTTTTTTGCCCATCAGATATCGTATTATTATCAACCCCGTATAAAAGTCCCGCTCGCCATTTAAAAGCTAAATGGCGCAGTACGTTGTTTTCCAAATATGGAAACAAATCCCCAGGCATAAGAGCAGTATTTTTTTTAAAGATAAATGTTTTGTTTAAACATGAATTTTCACCAAATTTCAATAAATTAAACATACCTCCGTACTGTAGATGTGTTAAGTCGTTGTGAAAGGGATTCACAAGGTTACGAAGTTGTTCATCTGCCAATCAACAACGGTAAGACGTGTTTATTTTGCTCGTGCAGCTAAAGCTGCCCTCGCAAACTAAACACGTCTTACCGTTGTTGATTGGATAGAACACCGTTCGTAATCCTTGTTGAATCCTCTAAAATGTTAACACATCAAAATCCCCCCTTCTCAGAGCAGGTTTAATCTTGCATACTGTTTTGCATTAAAATAGTAGATCGATCAGTCTATTTCTACTGAGTCTGTATTGGATCAATGCACATCCGATACGGTAACGGCCCAGTAGAAACACACACAAAAAAATCTCTTTCTATGGAAAAAAAATGGGCATATAGGGTGCTATAACATAGAAATCATGACCTTTTGTAGGCCTAATGGCAAATTCCCGCAATGGATTTTTCTTTTTTGCATGTTTCTACTTATATCAGTTTGTCCAAAAATTTTGGTCGCCATTGCTAAAATTCCTGAAAAATAAGAGACATTTGCATGGGGTCAAACAACTAATGGAGACTACTGCCTATGTGCGGGCAACTGCATGAAGAGGCTCTCTTATGCCAAAAAAAAACAAGTTTGTCTCAGAAGAAATGTGAAAAATTTTATTATTTTGTAATGTAATGTTTTTACGTTCTTTCTTTTTTTAAATGCTTTTTGGCCCACTTTTTTTGAATTTTCATTTTTTTCTGAAACTTTTTACAAAAAAATTTCAAGTTAGTAAACCTAAAAAAAAATTATGCGTCCAAAAACATTTTAAACAAAATTCGTGCGATCTGCTGAGACAAACTTGTTTTTTTTCTTTGCCTTATCTGCTCATTTGTTGGTATTACCTTCCGCAAGTAACCAAGCAAAATAGTACATATATAGATGCAGATAAATAGCATTGTGTGCTCAGAGGGGTTCATTATGCACCCTGACAAAAGTAATAAACCTGAAAGCATTTTAGAAAAAGCTCATATGGCCGTTTTCACTTAATTTTGCCAACTTTTTTGCCCGGGGGGGCCACTTGTATCAAAGGTGGATATGATCGTTAACAAGAACGCGTAAAAGTGTGTCTTTTTTCCAACAGGGCGATGTCGCGCTTACATCTTTAGGTGTCAAAACAAGCAAAATATGAAAAAAAAACAATAACGGGGGGGGTGGGGGGGTGTATGGTTTTTTCATAACCCTGAAATTTCATGTTATATCTCATCCGCAGGGTCAAATCATCCAAAATTTTGTAATCGGAATTTGGGACATAAAGCACAGCAAGATAATAAAGGGTATCTTTACGATTCAATGCACTGGCGGACTTGTTGAGGTATCATGAACAGATAAAATTTGTTTAGGGTATGTTTAAGCTTTGTTTTTTGTCAGTGAAAACGTGTTTAGGTGCATTTTGAAAGTCCATGTTCACGCATCATATCCACCATTGCAACAAGTTCCCCCCCCCCCCCGGGACTTTTTGTCCAACCTGGGGGTCTTTTTTCAAAACTTAGTGACAAGCTTTGTTATTGTTTTCCAATGTGTGTAAGACTATAATTTTAAGGAAAAATATAGAAAGCACCCCTTAATCTTTTCTCCTTCATTACTGTGTTTTTAATCAAAAGTTTTTTTTTTTTTTTTTTTTTTAACTGAAATGCAATATTTTTTATGGAAATTAGCTTAATTGCCAAAAGAAATTACACTGACCTTTATTATAAATGTAAGTATGTAACCTTAGGCAATTCCAACTGAAATATATCATCGATTGCTAATTTTCACAATTTACATGACATTTTTTCTATTTTATCTAAAAAAAAAAACGCAAAAAATAAAAAGTTTTAATTTATTAAATCCCAAAACAGAGCAGAGTGATTTTCATGGATTGATTCGTTTGTCTACCGTTTGGAGAATATTTGTACCAAATGCAAGCAAATCTTGCCCATTGAGTTACATGTAATTAGCTTTATGTCCTAAGTGTTGGACCTGACATGTGAACAGAATTTTGACTTAAAAATCTTATCTTTTTTGAACATTAATTATACCAAAACTACTTAAAGCTTTTGTAAAGATGGACCACTACTAACACTTTACCCAGTTAATGCTTTGTTTCATCCTCATCTCGTCCAAGAATTCCAAACCTGTTAATTTGGCATGGTTTGCTTGATTGAAGCTGGTGGTTGGAACGTGGACAAATTGCAATGTGAACAGGGGCAATTTTTTGAAATTGGCAACTGAATCACACCTCAAAGTAAGTTGGTAGTTCACAAACACATGCAACAACTTGAAACATAACGATAATTCAAATTTGCAGACCTCCTCATTTTTGGAGATTGCAGCTCATGTGTGGTTTGACGTGACAAATGTGTTGGTACGTGACGGTGTTAACGGAAAATTTAATGTTGCTAGAGCCAAGCATTTAAAGGGTGTTGTCAAACTTTTAGTACATTAGCTAGTACAGTGAAGTGCTCTTAGAGAATAATAGCACAAACATAGAGCTTACTTCATAAAGACAACAGGGCTATGCAAAAATTGTTGGACGTGACTGAAATGTGAACGGAAAATTTGGACCAGATTTCGATTAACCATATCTAATTAATTCTAGGACCAGTCATATAATTTGTGTGGGCATTATCATGAAGGAAAGTCTTTGTAAATGATCAATAAATACCACATATATCCACCACAGGAGTGTCGGTGTAATGAATAGAATGGATTCATTGTGACCGGAAAATGTCACGTCCAACACTCATTTTGATTACTCATACAGTTTTTGACGGCACTCTGCTACCTTTTTTCACTGTACAAAGATGTCAACAGTTGCCCAACAGAACTCAAAAGTACCAATTGACAGGCTCTACAGAGCTAACTGGCAGCTGAAAACAAAAGGGCATGTATTTTTGGTTGACACCATATGGTTCAATTTTGACCATTTTGTGTAGGCTGTCTCCTGAAATACACGCACAAATAAGTTGGTTTAGCTATGGCAGGTAGGGCTAGTAGAGATTTTAATTAAAAACACTATAAATTAAAAAAAAAAAAAAAAAAAAAAATCCTATAGGTTTTTAAGTTAAAACCAAAAAGTTGGCAATTACTGTGAAACGCGCCATAGGTACAGAAAACCAAAAATAGAACATTTGAAGAGCATAGAAATTCAATCATTCATAATGGTTTCAAATATATTAGAAAGATTAGCCTAGATTCAGTTTATTTAGGACAACTTTCCCAATCTTTTATTAAAGCTCCAGAGAGGATTTTCACAGTATGTTCTTACTCCCTAAAGCTAAACTGTAATCTTCAATGCTTGTTGTGTATAATAAAAAGCACCTAATGTGAGTATTAACAGTATAACCATTAAGATGATTTGAACAATATCCCATAATGCATTTGTGTTGTAATTGTGTACTGCCGCCACTCAAATTAGAAAACCTCACGTGGTTATGATTGCATGCCAGTGCCAGCTTTTTCATGACGAGTAGAGAATATGATTCACTTACATTGGACAAGCCTTTTAAGCAATTTTACCGGTAGTAAGGCGGTACATGTAGGTTCGGGGGTGGGTGTGGGGGGACTTGGTTGGGTTTATCTGAGGATGTATGAGGCGAGGGGAAGAGGGTTATATGGAAGTTGATTTCAGTGATGCGGAGTTAGAGTGAGACCTGAGGGTGTTCTTTTTTTCCCATTGTGTGGTTGCTCCTTAGCAGGACGCCCATATAGAGTCCCCAGTAGGCCCCCCTCAGAAAATGACTTGGCACCCTTTCTGCCCCCACTCTATTTAAACGGTCTGTAGCTTTTTCTGGCTGGGGCGTGATTGTAAAAATATGCATTTCCGGGCAAATTTGACCCTTATTTTCACCCATTCTGTGCTATGCGAAGTTTGTAGTAGAGCTCCAAAGTTTTGTTTAGACCCCGGGGCACACGCGTCCAGGACACCCTCCGGATATGCCCATAGAAGCATCTCAACTTAAGACATCTCAACAGCACCTCCAAAACAGTGCATAAAAGGATTTGTAATTCATCCATTGAAATTCTCCTGAGCTTGTATTGCACGTATCTTACATTTCATCACTTTTTCCAAAGGGATTTCCCCTTATGCATCTAGCAATTTCTGATGTTCCAGTATGTACTAAAGTCAACAGAATTTTGTAGCATGAAAAACACATTAAAGGTGTGTGTTCTGTTCATGTTTGGTACCTCCCCCAATTTACACAGAATATTTTGATATCAGTTGAAAGGTCTTATTTTTCTCATTGTCGTCCTGAAAATTGAGCCCTCAAATCAATTTCATTCCCAAGATATAAACAAATAAAGCTGTTTAAAGGGGGATGGCCCGATTTTAAGTCTATAAGTTTTTCATCTTGATAGAATGGCCTTCACCCCAAAACCCCATCTGTAAAGTTTCGCACTGATATTTCAAACCGTTTTGATGTGAGAGCTTAAAAGACGTGATTTTGCAATCCCCATAGAGTACTGTGTAAAAATTAAGATTGGCGACAAAAGGGGGCACATTTTCGCTCATAACATCCAAACCAAACATCCTTTAGCCCTAAGATTTCACAGGGTAAATGAGAAAAATAGTAGCTTTCTTCTGATATCAAAATTTTGACCACTTCCGGTAAAATCTGGGGTCCCTGGGGACGAGGCTATTAGCGATCGGGCCATGGACCTTTAATGGTTAACCATCGATATTACTAGCACAGTATTGAATAGGGCTTTCCAATATGCAATATTGCTTCTACCATCAAAACCGCAAGTTTGTTTCCCACGATACTTGATGGGCATATGTACAAGTGCCAGGCTCTCATATCAAGTAGAGAACACAATAGACAAAAATCGGAACAAGCACCTTTAAAATAGAAGGTTGTTGCTGCTTTGTTTCATTGGTAAAACTGGACAATTTGAACAAAAGTGGGTGAATGAATTTGGTTGAGTAGAGAAACATGTAACAATTGTAGGGGTACTTTCAGCAGGAAAGAGGGAAGAGGTTGGCCACTGGTTGGTTCTCATTCCTGAAATATCACCTATTTCACCTCAATTGAGCGCAAACACCTGTTAAACCAAATCAACGTCATACCTTCCGAGTTAGGGAATTTCCCTTTCGGATTTGCCGGTATTTTTCACAACAATATCCTTGGGCAAATCTATCTCTATCTGTGACGTAAACGACAACCCCACATATCATAGCTTGGTTTTGCCTAAGCTTGCACACTTTTTTCCTTACAACATCTCCAATAACAGAGACAGAGAAGTTTATCTGATTTTAACCGAGTGATGCATCGTTCGTTGTGTTGAAATAACCCTGAAATTACTCGTCGGGCGTGACTGTACATTACCGTAACTCGACCCAACTTGACAAGAAGGTTTTCAGGACAATTAGGAAGTGGGTAGACGTGTGGTTGCGAGACTCGCAAAGACCATCTTCGGTTTTCAGTAATTGCTTTGGAAACGGATAACTGAGACATATTTGTGGATGATCTTGTGCGACTATTGTCCTCCGTCTTTATTTAAGCAAGAGGGTAGCTGAATAGCCATGTGAAAAAATTTAACCTGATCGAAAGAATTGTGTAAGCCATAAAATCTTGAACAATGGGAATGTGGCATAGGGAATTCACACGCATAAGGGACATCTGTTGGTGCCCCCTGCCAACTTTGTTGGCAAAGGGACGATGAAATGCCCTTCTCCGTGTGTGTGTGCGTGTGTTGCGTCCCAAGCAATATCTCTGGTTCTAAGCAAGTGTGGGTGGCCATCTTCGCAACATAGATGCATCTCAAGTAGACGTTGACTGGTATTGTAAATTGGGTCATGTGACAATAGGTCAAAGGTCCAAATGGTTAAAAAATAGGGTCAAAATTGGTCCAAAATAATAATGTTATCAGCCTGTAAACACATACTTTTGATCCAAGCGAAGTAAGGGTGTCCAACTTCACACCATAGATTGTCACTCAAGATAACGTGGATGATTTCAGTGGGTCCTGTGGCATAGGTTCAAAGGTCAATATAGGTCAAAAATAGGGTCCAAATTTGGTCAAAAAAGAGATATAAGCCTTGTAAACACGATATCTTTTGATCTAATTCAAGTTAATGGGTGCCCAGTCTTTGCACCATAGATTCCCCAAGTAGACAGTTGATGAAGTTCGGAGGTGGGGCATTGGCATGGGTCAAATGGTCAAATGCGGTCAAAATGGGATTAATTGCTATAAGCCTTGGCAATTGTGACATGATGATGAAACTTGTGGGTGTGGTCAATATTCAGTGCAGAAAAATTTGAAGGTCCATTTCAAGGTCCATGTGGGGTCATTCAAGGTCAATGGGATAATATTGCTATAAGCCTTGTCAACTGTGGTAGGATGATGAAACTTGGTGGTTGTGGTCAACATTCCGTGCCAAAAGTTTTGAAGTCATTTCAAGGTCATGCAGGGTCATCAAGGTCAATGGGATAATATTGCTATACCCTTGTCAAATGTTGTAGTATGATGAAACTTGGTGGTTGGGTTCACCATTCAGTGCCGAAAATTTGAAGGTCATTTACAAGGTCTTCGGGTCATTTAAGGTCAAATGAATTAAATTGCTATAGCCCTGTCATTGGGGTAAGATGATGAAACTTGGTGGGTGTGGTCAGCACAGTGCCAAAAAATTTGAAGGTCTTTTCAAGGTCCTCGGGGTCATCCAAAGTCAATCACTAATTTGTTGTACGGATGATGAAACTTGGTGGTGTGGTCAACATTCAGTGCCAAAAGTTGATGGTCATTTCAGTCAATGTGGGGTCATCCAGGTCCAATCCTACACATGTAGTATGGTCATGAACTGATGGGTGTAGTACGCATTAATTGCCAAAAATTTGAGGTCATTTCAAGTTGTGGGGTAATTTAATGTCACTAACTCAACATTGGGTAGGTCATTAAACTTTGTGGATGTGGTCAACATTTCTAAACCGAAATTGTGAAGGTCATTTCACGGTCAAGTAGGGTCATCTAATGTCAATAACTCAACTATTTTCGATGGTCCAATGTAGTCAACATTTGATACCATCAATCACTTATTTACATCACAATTCTCCCGGTGAATCTTATAAATTATATTCCCTCCATTTACTATCGTGACGGGCGGGGGACCTTTGTGGTTTCGGAACCGCCTTGTTATAGTGGGCATCTTGTGTTTTGGGCTTCTTGCTGTAGTGGGCAATCTTGTTAATTTGTGGCATCTTGGTATAGTGGCATCTTATCATAGTGGGCATCCTCTTTAAGTGTGCAGATCATTGTAGGTGGGCATAATTACATTATAGTGTACACATCTTGTTAGGCCAAGGAATTTGATTCTTAGTTTTCCCTGTTTGGAGCACGATCATATGTTGTCCACTGTGGCAAATTGTTCATTATTTCGTGAAAAATTGTTTTTCTTGAAAACTTGTATAATAAAAAACATTTTCAGTTGCTCAAATATTCAATCCTCCCTGCCTTGTTCATTTTAACAGTTTCCTTGGGAGGGGTGTCACACTATACCATTAATATGATTTTCTCCAGATTTTTGTCACAATTTGTACTGATTGTCAGAAATACGTGGGCAAAATTCTTGACGATTTTAAAGTTTTTTCAATAAAACCTGCAATCCCCTGTTTGTAATTAGGCACTTTTAAACCTTGTTTTATGTAACAAATTATAGTCATAGTGTATTCAAGATCTTTAGATGTCATAGTGAATAACAAGTAATAATGAAAATGACCGTAATTCAGGAAGAGTAAATCGGACCCTCGACGCCTTTTAAAAAATCCCACAGGAACCTAGACTCAACTCCCCTTGGCCTTATATTGGGGCATCCTCTTTATAGTAGGCATATCATTAATGTGGGGCATCTTCTTTTATAGTGGCATCTCTTTATAGTAGGCATAGTCATTTATAGTGGGCAATCTTGTTATAGTGGGCATTTCTTTATAGTAGGCACATCATTAGTAGTGGGCATCGATGTTATAACCCCCAATGGGCATCTTTTATAGTGGGTATCTCTTATAGTGGACATATCATTATATGGGCATTCATTAGAGGCTAAACCCTCTACAACCCCATCTTGTTATAGAGGGCATCTTGTTTTTAGCAGGGCATCTCTTTATAGTAGCATATCCATAGTGGGCATCTTGTTATAGTGGCATCTCTTTATGTAGCATATCATTATAGTTGGCATCTTTTATAGTGGGCATCTCTTTATAGTGGGTATCGTTATAGTGGACAATATCACTGTAGTGGGCATCTTGTTATAGTGGTATCTTTTTTTAGTATGGCAACCAGCGCGAGAGGGCCAGAAGACGGGAAAAAAAATATAAGAAAAGTAAAACTAATACAGGGAATCAGGTGAGTGAGTGGGATGGGGAGGACGGACTTTGGGAGAGGGATGGGGCAGGGGATGAGTAATAGAGGGTTAGGGAGGAGGAATAAGGGAAAGATGGGAGCGAGAGGGCATATTGAATGACATCGGGAGTAAGTCGTAGATAGATGGAGGGAAAAGGAATCGAACGAAAAGAAGTGGTAAGGGGAAGGGGAGAGTGGAAAGGGCGGGGGGGGGTGTGGAGGAGGATGTTGGAGCAGGGAAGTAGCGGGGGAGATTCTGTAGAAAAGATTGAGCGAACAGATAGGGGGATGAAAGAAGAGGGGGCAACGGGAAGTGGGTAGGTACGGGGATGACTTTGCATAAATTGGGAGATGAGTAGTGTGTAGTTAGGAGGGGGATTCGAAGTGTTGACGTGGGAAACGTGCACTCTAGATTAAGGGGGCGGGGGAGAAAGGGGGCGGGAGAGAGAGAAAGGAATGTAGGGTAGGAATGTGAAAAGTTGAAGAATTAAGTGAGATGGGGGTTGGGCGTAGACGAGGGGAGGATGGCGGAAGTGAGGTATGTGCTGTAAGGCCACCGTGATGAAGAGGGTAGTGGGTGGGTTAGGAGAGTTGTGATTGAGAAAGAGTAAGGGAGGTGCAAAGGTAGGCCGAGACTGTGAAGAGAGAGGATATGCGATTGGAACGATGGCACGACGGGTGTAGGTGTGAAGAAACGTGTATGACGGCGGTGTTATGAGAGAGCAAGGTAAAGCCAGGTAGATAGTAGGGGGGTGTTGTGGGTATGGGAGGTGCATAGTTATGGAGGGCATTTGAGGAGTCTTTATATTAGGCATATCATGTGGGCCTCTTGTTTATAGTGGGCATCTCTTTTAGTAGGCTATCATTATAGTTGGCATCTTGTTATAGTGTGCATCTCTTTATATTGGTTATCTTTTATAGTGGATATCACTGTAAGTGGGCATCTTGTTATAGTGGGTATCTTGTTATAGTGGCCCTCTTAGAGAGGCCTATCATAGTGGCACTTGTTATAGTGGACACTCTTTATACTGGACATCATGTTTCATGGGCATCTGTTATAATAGGCATCTGTTTGTAGTGGGCATCTTGGTATGGGCCATCACATCATTGTGGGTAATCTCACTATGAGGGGCAATCTCTTATTGTTAGCATCTCTTTATCGGCATCTTGTAGTTGGCATCTCTTTCTACTGGACATGTTTAAGTGGCATCTTGTTATAATAAAGCATCTTGTTGTAATTTGGGAATCTTGTATGGGTATCTCATCATTGTGGGTACTCACTGAGTGGGCATCTTCGTTATGTTGAAAAACAAAGCATCTCTTATAATGGGCATTGTGGTAGCTGGCATTCTTGTTATAGTGGGCACTGCTCATTTTGGTGGGCATATCAATTTTAGTGTGCACTCTTTCTTGTGACATCTCTTTATAGTGGGTACCTTATTATAGTGGGCATTTGTTATAGTGGGCACCTTGCTTTAAAATCATAATTACAATGTGTGGTTTGTTTATCTATTGCCCCCCCAAAAAAAGTGTTTGGAGCTAAATTTTAGACAACATTGTGGAAAAAGTATTTCATGTAGAAAAAAATTGAAACAACCACTGTAAGGATACCCAAACGGACCAATCGGAAAGCACACCTTTAATGAGTGATTGGCTGTTTTGATTGTAGCGGTTCAGTAGTGTGTATAGCAAAAGCAAAGTGATGCATAGCAGTTTGACATCTCCTTGCTTTTTTTTTGTTATAAAATGGCATCGATCATTGTAGCATTAGTAACCAAATCGCTGCCACACACATGTTTGTAATGTCTGTGCTATTTTTTCGGTTAAAGGGGCATTTTCGTGATCCACACCCTTTTGTCTCCCTTACTTACGCTCAAAGTTGAGGAAGAATTGTATTTTGTATTTTCTGTCCGTAAATGACAGAAAGTACAACACAGTGCTATGGGATCAACACACAAACAACAAAATCACCATGAGATTCACTGAAATTTTCCGGAAGTAACCTATCTCAGGATAGCTAGTAACAGGAATAAAACAAAGGTGCATGATCACAAATGGCACTTTTAAAGGTGCTTGTTCCAATTTATGTCTATTGGTTCTCTACTTGATATTGAGAGACTGGCATTGCACATACGCCTCCAGAACAAATTTTGCGTGTTTTGATGGTAGAAGCAATAATGCATATTGGCAAAGTCTTATCATTGGCTCCAAGCATCAATATCTAAAACTGTCATTGGTAAATTACTATAGGTGATTCACAAATCCCGCCATCCAGTGGAGCTCGCAATTGGGGTTTCATAACTCATGACATGTCAATGAAACCACACATCTCTTCCGTACTTAAAGCTGCTACCACAAAGCCACATATCGTAAAAACGGAAATACCTCACACGATGCTGCCAACTTCTGTTCACTCCTCTTGTGATCACTTTGGATTGTGCAACTCCCATATACGGTCTACCACAAAATCAAGTTCATCGCCTGCAACTTCTTTCAAACACTGCTGCACTTCGATCACTCGTACTGGGGGGGAGGAACATTTTCACCTACACCCACTCTCATTGATTTGAACATTGGTTACGCAGTAAAAGGCGCATTGGAGTTTACAATATCTCCTGTTTTTTTTCAAGTGCCTTCATGGACTTGCCCCCATATTTGTCTGATCTACTGCTTATTACAAATCACAACTTCCGGGTCTCGCTCATCTAATCTTCAACGGCTACACGAGCCAAGATTCCATAACTCATTTGGTGATCGTGCTTTTTGCCATCTGTTGCCGCCAGACTATTGGAATAAGCTCCCTCTTCATATTAGAACTGTCGCAACATTTTGTACCTTTAAGACAGCATTGAAACCCATTTTGTTCAACAATGCATTCAGATTGTAGTGGTTGTTGTTTTTGATTTTCTTGTTTATTTTGTTTTTTTTCTTCCTTGTTCATTGTTTGTCCGCTTTTTGCTTGTTTTTTAGCGCAGTGAGCGACTTTGGGCTCGAGTCTTGTGGCTTTATAAATGTCCATTATTATTATTATATCAATCAATATTTTAAGTCAAGAATGGGTGTGGACACACGCTTTTTTAAAAATCTTGGTTGAAATAAACAATGTCGTAGCGTTACATGTTTGTAGCATATGGGATCCAAGAAGAGGTAGAATTTTCTTCCTCACCTGCATTCTTTCAGTACAAATTTTGCACTGCTTGCCAAATGATTAATAGTTGGGGGGACAAAAAGTACCTAAACTGAACAGAACTCATCACAAGCCAATTTAGTACTTTTGTCACTAAAAACTCATGGACACCATGCAAAATTTGTAATTGGAAGAAAATGCATTATGGAGAACACTATCCTCCTCTGCGGGTGGTCTTAGTATTTGGTTCATTCAATTCTGCAAAGCAATGCTGTGAAATCCAGTCTCACTGCTGTGAGAAAGAACAAGGATTTGACAAGAAATAATCACAGTTTTCTCCTCTCCCCAAGCCAAGTGTTGATAATACACTCAACTGTAGACATGCTTTGTAGAAGTAAAAGTCCGTAACCTTTTCTAAACTGCATTGGAAAGAGATGTCCTTGAGAGATCAGCCGTGGGAGAGATGGCTTGAATGCAAAACGGGGATTCCCCTATGATTTAGCTGTAAGCCGTGCGGGTGTCGATAGATATCAACTTTCAATTTGACGCTATTAATAGGAAGTTTTATTAAAGTCGGCTCGTGCCTGCTTTATATGCCCATATTTCATGCAACCTTTGTTGCATATAGAAGTCCCTGATTTTATCTTACTGTGCTACCAGACTTTGATTTCTTGCATAAGTAAATATACCAGAAATACCCCTCCAAATTCTAAATCTTGGAGTTGAGAATTTCACTTTATTAAATTTTGAAAGGATTTCCCAAATTCAGTGAATAGAACATGCTAACTTATTACACCAAATGTTACTAATTTATACATTTTACAAAATATTCAAATATCTTAAGGTGGTTGACCCGTCATGGTTCCCAATTTTCAAATTTAGTGAGATTGGTCTAGTCGTTTGAACATGGTTATATCAATTAATTTGTATATGTTTTAGGGATTTTTGATGGCAGCATATTTTGGTCATCTTTGTTTGTTTGATTTTGGTTCAGTTTGATTTGGAGTAGTGCTGCTTTTCAAAGGGACAGAACTGGCACATTTCCAACAAACTAGAAAAATTTTTGTAAATGCTGAAGTGAATAGATGGTGCCTGTTCCCCTTTAATATTAAAATAACATGCAATATAATCAAAGCATGTAGGAATGCAATAAAGACCATGGACCAGTCTTAAGAATTTACAGGGAAATGTACACAACTGTGATGCGTATTTTCCTGCATTTCAGTTGTGCAAACCTAGCCATTGGAATTTCCAAGATGTTTATGACAAAATTAATTGAAGAAACTATTGTAGGCTATTTCATTTCAGATGAGTGTTAACAAACAAAAAAACATAAAACTTTTTATTTTTTGCTTTTTTTAAGTTTTTTACTTTTTTTCACCCTGTATAACAAACTGTGGCCAGTGTCCTCTTTAATGATAGAACTATATACACCATACATTGGCAGATTTAAAACCTGCACCTGGCGAAGGTGAAATCTTAACTTTTAAAATTGGCCAGTGGAGTGCTTGAGTACTTCTGTCTTGCTTATCCTGTTTTAAGATAATGATGGTTGTTGAGAGCTTTGTGGTCCGAGGAAAATTATTGAGGCTTGTGTCAAGGAGGAAAATGATTGAGTGCCATCTCTGCTGCCTCAATTCAATGCCAGAATCATCAGCGAGAAGAGCAGCAATGGTGGGTGGTTTGCCCACAAAGCTGCTTGACAACTACATCAACAGGTGATGTCTGATTGAGCTGGACCTTGTATTACAAAGTCATATATTGGGTTCATATGACCTTTGACCTCTGGGGTCAAGACTACCAATGGATCAAAAGGGGCCCAGACTAGCTCTCTGAGTTTGGCACCTGGGGCTGCTTTAGTTGGTGAGCTAGAGGTGTTAAGAAAATTTTCTGTTCATATGACCTTTGACATTTGGGTTTTTGTGAGGATACAAAAACTTCTCTCAAATTCCACTTGATCGGTGGTAGATTGAACACCTACCGCAAACGTTTTCGAGGGTTGTGGCAACAAAGCACGAAAGAAGAAAAGGAAAACCACCAAAAACTTGTTTTGAACTGGCCCCTGGTACTAATCGTCCCTATAGAAAACCATACTTGACTTTCTGTCGTACCCACACAACAGAAATTACTAAAGCATCATCTCTCTATTACATAAATAAAGGACGGCCTTATTCACTTCAGGCTGGTGTGTGATCTATCAATGATAGCATTCCAAATATGCATTAAACCTGGGTTCGAAAAATGAGGAGTGCCCTTATCCTTGGAAATTCTCCTCCATGGCTCTTAAAACTACCAATGGGTCATGAAGGGGCCCCTGGGCCCAGACCCTCTGAATCACCTGCCAAGTTTGAGTCTCAGGCTGTTGTATTGTGTAGAACATTATTCAAAGTTGACAGGAGGAGATTTTTTGAGGATACAAAATCTTATATCCAATTTCACTGAATCAGTCGTAGATAACTACCGAAACGTTTCGAAGGTTTATGAACAAACAAGTACAAAAGAAAACCGCCAAAACCTTGTCTTTAAACTTGCCCTGCTATCGCAATCGTCCCCATAGAAATCCATGCTTTGACTTCGTCGTGTACGACAGAAAGTAACTAAATCATATCTATACAATAAAGACGGCGTATTCGGCTATTCACTTCAGGTGTGATCTAATCATTGGTAAGCATTCCAAATATGCAAAAAAACCGGGGTTTCGACCAAAATTGGGGGCGTTTATTTCTGGAAATCTCCTCATGGTCTCTTGAGAAAAAACATGACTCATGATCAAATAAGCATTTCCGCCAAAACAAAAACAAAAAATTATGGCGCTAGTCTTTAGAAGTCGACCGATCAGAAATTTGTCTCATGAATGCAAGGTGTTATAGTACTGTAGCATGTTACAATTTACTCTGAGTGCACCACACTTGGGCTAGTTTGTACATGAATCAGTGCAAATGGGTTCTCAAAATGGTGCTCCTTTCTTCATCACTATTTTAACAGCCACAAGACTGAGTTACTTCCAAGATTGGGGAAAGGTTCCCTGCACACAGGATATTTTGTTTGATTTCCATTGTTGTTGTTGTGCTTTTTCTTTATTTAGAGTTAGAAAATTAGGGTTATGTCAGAGAATGATTCAAATCACATCCCCAGAATGCATTTCACAATAATGAGAAAAACCTGCATGTTGATACTAGACAGAAGTGCAGGGTATAGATCAATTAAGCAACCCTGGATCGAACCCTGTGAGAGTTGGGTGTCTTGGTCATACTCAAACAGTTCAGGTTGGAAAATGCATAATCACACAGCATGAAATGTAGTGCAATTTTGGAATTTTTCCTCTTTCTCTTGCTCCCACCCTTGCATAGAATTTGCATGTATATCAGTGGGGTCCAGCAATTTCATTCATTGTTCGGGTAGACTCGCTAAAAGCTGTTTCTATTTAAAGTCTTCCTGAGCACATAACAAGTTGCAGACCATATCAAAAAGAGTAGGGGATCATCCCATGTCCTGTTACCTAACTCATTGCTCTAGGTACCAGGGTCCCTTCCAATGCATGCTAGGCTAGCATGGAATGAATAGGCCATAATCCAGCATGGCACCCTGTTGAGGCAATGTCGTACAGAGAACAGACATAAGGTGAGATTGAATTGATTTCCGGGGGTATATGTTTTAAATGGAATAACACCATTGTGTGACTATTTAAAATCCCTACAATCTCGGTGATGTCCATGATTAAAGGTGACAGGACGGGATTTTTTTAGATACAAATTTCTCCTCAAATTTCACTGGATCGGTTGTAGACCACCTACCGAGACGGTTTCGAAGGTTTTATATTGGACCAACAGGTGCAAAAGAAAACACGCCAACCTTGTTTTGAACTTTGTCTGCTATCGTAATCGTTCCCCATAAAAACATTGTTTGCACGACAGAAAAACTACTAAATCATCATTTTTTACATAAAGATGGCTTATTCGGGCTTATTCACTGCAGGTGTGAACTAATACAATGGTAAGCATATCCAAATATGTAAAAACAGGGGTTTGAGAAAATGGGGGCTCTTTTTTTCTGGAAATCTCCTCATGCATCTTAAGTCATTATCCACAAGGGTGGGTACAGATTCCAATTGGAACACCCCATTAGATACCTCCATTTAAATACACACACTCCTCTGTGGAGGATTATGTGGAAGGTCCACTTTTCCAGGGGGATAATCAATTTCAAATGCACAGCCTGAGTTTCCATCATAGAACAATAAGCAAGAGAATGACCTTGATTGTAGTAGGTAGAAATAATAAACATTTGTGTCTTCCATCTTCTAATCTATTCAACTGCATTTCTATCTCGCTGTGAAACGTAGGATTTGGGGGGGGGGGAACAAATCAAATTGCATTTTCTATTTCTACGGTCCTTTAAGCCCACTTCCTGGACAACATCTCGGCTTAAGCTCTTATTGAGTTTACAAAAATATTTTCCCTTTCTGTCTTGACCAGTGTAGGTATAATTTTTTCATTACTAGAGTGTCATGTTTTTCAGGCTGCAGCAATATTGATGAAGGAATCACTTAAGGAAATAGTAAGACCTGACCCCCATATCTACCCCTGCCCCCTCCCCCATTTTGAGTCCCTTCCAGTTCTGCAGACCCCTCAATTAGTTGTATTAATTTTAATTTCAGGAAACAAACCTCTAGAGATCAAACCAACTGATTTAACTTTGTTACTCCCAAACAGACCTAAACCATGATTTGTTAGGGGAGGGGCTTTTTTTTCAAAAGGGGGATTTTTTCCCCATTTCCACTTCCCTACAAAAAAGTGGGGGAAGATTTGGAAAAGTGGAACCTTGCTTTCTACCAAAATTTAAAATTTTAAACCATTTTTTTATTCAACAACCGGCAAAATAAAACATTTTTTTTGCTGCTCTCCTTCCAAAATCTATTTTCTTCCTGGCCTGTTTTAGTCCTTTTTTAAAGCTTTTTTTTTTTTTTTTTTTGGGGGGGGGAGTGTCTGGTGCCCACCCCCATGTGGTTACAAGACCTGCTCCTGAATCAAGGAAAAAAAACAAACATGCACACACATTTTGAAAGAACTTCAATGAGTAACACAGTTTGAACACTTTTTTGGATTAGTTATTCCACTAACTCTTATGTACACATTTTATGAATTTCATTGCAGTCGTACATGATTTTTCTTAAAATCTAGTTTTTATACTATCTCTGCAGAGATATGCATGTAGATGGCAACGGACTTCAATCATGATCTTAATATGGTGATATTGCAAGATTCACACAGTGGATTTTCTGATTTTCACAGGGGTAATAGCTCTTGACATTTTTCCTGTGTTGTTAGTTATCAAAAGTTTGTATCCTCATGCTTAAATGGTTCCCAAAATAAAAGGGACACTTTGAGGGGGGGGGTCACATCAATTTTGGGCTCATGTCAAATATAGGAAATTAAAAAAAATAAGAGATAACCAAGTGAGAATGGTTATCATATCCAAATCTTTTTGAGGTCCATTTGAGGGATACAACTATAAAATTTTGTTATTTTGTTTTGTTATTTTTTTTTTCGTCTTGTGTTGTAAAACATTTAATTGTGGAATGAAAATAATGGGTCGGGGGGTCGGCCGAATATTTTATTTTTATTTTGTAGCTAATTGCAATACAAACTTTTCTGAGGGAGTCGGCAGGTTTTTTAGGGTCAGTCGGAGTTACGCCAAAAAACATTTTTTATGCCCTAACAGTTAAAAAAATGCCTTAGGGTTAGGGCATTTGTTATTAAATGACCATAAATAAAAAAATTTGTTTTTTCCAGTAGAATTTTAAAGAGGGGTACAAAGCTGCAAGACTGTACAAGAGCCTAAGAATCTAACCTTAATAGACACAAGCGACAATTCCAACAAATTGTCCCCATTTTAGGGGAATAATTTGATATTCCTACCAACGTGTATTAGTAAGTCTCTTGCCGGCAAGCTCATCGCGGAGTGCGCATCTCTTTCTCTCTTTCCTTAGCGTTTGGGCCAGACTCCTCGTATTATGGTTTGTGTGGGGGGTTGCCACTTCGCTGCACCAGCGAGTCTGTTACTTTCCCAGCATGAATCAGGCTGGTCCCATTTATACACCTGGGTGGAGAGGAGTACTTAAGGTAAAGTGCTTACTTGGCAAGGGCACAACCCGTTGGCCGCAAGTGGGACTCGAACCCACGACCTTTTTTGGATTCGGGCCGAGCGCTCTCCACTGGACCCACAACTGCCTCTTTAAGTATCAATTTTTAACATGTAATCCTGCTTAACCCTAAACGCGGCCGAGATGCCATGAGAGCCAACGAAAACGTGGGTACCGGTCGGAAATGTTTCTCGTTGCATCTCGGCGTCAACAACGATTTTTTGTTCGCCAAATGACTCTCATTGGACCTCATTTCATTTGGGCCCGTCTTTTCGGAAAAAGACGCGATGTGCCTCGTTTCATCTGTGCCGTCTTTTACGGAAAATGACGCGATGTTTCCTCGTTGCATCTGGGCCGTCCTTCCCGGGAAAATGAACGCGATGGTTCCTCGTGTGCAAACCTGGGACAAAAAATCATTTCCCGGGAATGATGCGATCTTTTCATTTTCAACTTTTCACGCATTTCGGACGGTTTGCCCGCAGAAGGCGCAATAATGCTTTTCATCAGGCGTGTGACACTGTGTACATGCCCATAGACAATTTTCGATTTTCGATTGTGAATAATCGCCACCATTTTCGATATGCTATTTTTTAATTATGATAAAAACCTTCATGCGTAACCGAGCATGACGTAGCGTAATATCACCACTCAACGACGATGACGTAGCGTATAGCGCCACTCACACGGCGAACTAGAAGCTACAAATTTCATGCCGATCAGTGTGTAGTAACGCATCCATTATTTAGGTATTTATTTATTTTAATTATCCCTTCTCATGCATTACCCACACGCGATGTTCCTCGTTGCATCTGGGACGTCTTTACCGAAAATGGCGCGATGTTCCTCGTTGCATCTGGGCCAGTCTTCCGGGAAAAGGCGCGATGTTCCGCGTTGCATCTGGGCCGTCCTACCGGGAAAAAATGACGCGATGTTCTCGTGGCTCTGGGCCTTATTGAACTTTACGCGCTCTTATATTCTGTGCCTGGAAAAACTCCGAGATCAATGAAACCAAAATTTGCTCCCGTTGCATCTGGCCGTTAAAAAAAAAATAGATTGCCCTTGCCCCTCGTTGCATTTGTGCCGTCGGCTGTCGAAACGACCCGGTCCGGGTTAGGTTAATTACTCCTCTCCACCCAGGTGTATAAATGGGTACCTTATATCAAGTTATACCAAATAATTAATGAAGGCTTCTGTTATCACAAAATGATACGATTTTCTGAATGAACTGTAGCTAGCATACAACAGTCTATCTGGCATTATGTATCTGTTAAAAATTTAAGCATGGACTGTTAACGGCCCGGGACAGGTCTCACCTTTCACTGACCGAAATTTCATTATGATTGAAGTGAAATCCCCTTTGTAAATGCAGGATTTACATGTTAAATTTGATACTTAAGACTCGTAACAAGCCCAAAATACGCATCGTGGCTTAGATGATTAAATATGATCTAGGTATGCTTTAGTTAAGACATATTTTCAATACAGTGGATGTTCCTTTGATCTTATTGTCTTAGTAGGCCTTTTCAAATACCTGTAGTGGGCCGACACTGAAAACCTCTTTAGCAGTGTGGTAAACATCTCCCAATTTCAAAACACAGCAAACAAATATGCATGTTCAGAGTTTATCTGAACATGTCAAATTGGTTATTTTACATTAACAGGGAATACTCATAATTGTTCCAATACCTGAATAGTACAGCTACCATTTTAAAAGCAAGATGATGGAAGAAATCTCTACATCTGTATTCAGTTAGTAAAAATAAAAATTGCAGCCTTAAAAAACAAAACATGGCCACAGAAATAGGCTATAAAAAATAGTGATGTAGGTGATTATTACAGTGACTCATCTGGAAGAGCAAAATGGGAGACATCACAATCCCAAAACCCCAACTCTGATGAAAATAATCGGCCTACTTTATAGCCACAAAATTACATGTGTCAAATTGCTTTTACCTAGACATTTTCAGGAGCTTTACTAGAACAAGCTTCAATAACAACACTGCCAGACCAACATTGCTCAAAATGGAGGCCGCACATAGTTTATTTACTCTTGTAGTGATAAAATGGTATGGCTTTATGAGACGCTTCTTTAAGCCTATCTTGGGTAGAAGTATTTGCAATTTTTAAAGCGTTCCGTGTATCAATACTTTAAAGGGGTAACTCACTCACTTGAAAAAAAGGTTGATAGCAAAGTTTTTAGGAGAAATTTGTAAAAGTTTGTCAAGAATACACATTGTTTCATTTCTATAAAATGCATAAAATACTCCTAAAGCATACAATTCAGGCAGAGAATAAAGCACCACCTTCCTGAAAAAACACTCTTAGGTATTTTCCCAGAGTTAATCTGTACATCTCCATCATGGCACTTATTACGGTTATGTTTTGGCCTAGAATGCCACCCAAGATCATGAAATTAAAGTTCATAATTTCCACCATCCATCCATAATGTTTAAAAAGCATCAAAAACTTTTTTTAAATAAATCTAGCTTTATTATAAATAATTCTGGTCTTCCCTACTCCTTTATACTGTTTGGGAATCTACGACGACCGCCCACACCATTTACCAAGTGTTTCCACGACAATTTCCTCCTCATAGAACTCGAGGAAGGACTGTAACTTTCAACAGATATAGCAGATTATCCACATGTGACAGGAGATGTTTCTACATCTCCAGAAACCGAAGGGATCAATACGAATTTTGAAGAGCCCAACTCGGCGAGAGCGACTAAATTGGGGTCCCTAACCTCCCACAGTGTCAGCCCTTTCCTCTTTTGTTTGTGTTTTATATAGGCACTGTGCTGAATTTGTAAGATTACTATGTTATCTTAATTGATGGCGGGAAATTTTTTGTGAGACATTTCTTAGATTTGAATTGTGAATACACGTATTGTATAGTGACCATTTTTATGGTATTTTTTCATGAGCACCAAGGGAATGTAAATTTAAAAGTTGCCAATATATTTTTGCTGTGGTTGCTGGAAGACACCTAGGGATCATTTTTAGTCCAACTGGGGTTGTCCACTGTTGTTTGTCTGTTGTTTGTCTGGTTGTAGAAAAGGTTACATTGCCTGCAATAATCCTGCATACTTTGATTTATTAAACCAAACTTCAATCATAGGCACCATGGGATCCCTCATTGTTGATGACATTCAAAGTTCAATACCAAGGTCAAGGTCTGTTAGGTCAAGTTGTACGATGACTGAAATGTAAATAGAACCCTCAATTGAAAAATTTGAAGTTCAATTGGAACCAAACTTGGTTTATTGGATATTAAACAGAAACCCTCATTGTTTATGTAGGTCAAATGCCATAATGAGGCCTATCATTCACAAACCATAATGTAGACGACACTAGTAGCGGCCAAGGACCGCGATGTATTTTTTACCCATAGGGTAGCCTATTTGACTGGTTGAAACTGGAAATGTCAATACCACAAATTCGGAACCGTATAAATCATAATAATAAAACAGAAGATGTGGTCTTTTATATGCTGAGGGAACAATGGAAGATTTCAACTTTTGGCAAAAAAATCACATTCTCTCTCTCTCTTCGCTTCCTTTAAAAAAAATTGCATTCCCTATAACTTTTGTATCTTTTGAAATCTCATTTGTGTCCCTTCAACACTGAGGCTAGACCTGCCTTCATATCAACATTTCTGATTGGCTAATTACATCATGTATTCATTTCAGTAAACCAATGGAAATTGCAGCTTACAAATATTTAGCTCTAGCCCTCCTTATATCCCTACCACCACATTATTACCATGTTGGTGATTGGCTAAAGCGTTCCATTGTGAATCAGCATGCAGCACTCTAGGTTTCAGCTTAAGTGTACAAGCTCTTATGTAATAGCAAATTTATCATGTGAAGCAAGAAGGTTGTAGGTGGCAATACTGCCATTGTGAAGTATTTCCCATCGGCATATATATTAAGCCAAGTCTTTGGTCAGTGGTTCTTGAAAGTTTGCCTGAATGACCATATTCAAGAGCACTTACTCCCCAGGAGATAAAAATTGATAGGCAATCCTTGTTATGGGCACACACAGATGTATCACATTGCAGCCACACAGATGTTCACATTGCACGCACACGATGTATCACTGGCAGCACACAGATGTATCACAATGGCACACACATAATGTATCACATGGCAGTACACGATGTATCACATGGCAGCACACAGAGTTCACATGCAGCACCAGATGTATCATCTGGTCACAACAGATGTAAATCACATGGCAGCAACACAGATGTACACACAATGCAGTCGCCAGCTGTACACATGGCAGCCCCAGTGTATCACATGGCAAGCCCCCAGATGTAATCACATGGCAGCACACGATGTATCCATGGCAAGCACACAGATGTAATCCCCTGGCAGCACACAGATGTATCACCTGGCAGCACACAGATGTTCACCTTGGCAGCACACAGATTTTAAAAAAAAACACCTGGCAGTACACAGATGTATCACTGGCATCAACACAGATGGTATCACATGGCAGCACACAAATTAATCACATGGCAGCTATTGCACTTACGACGCCTTCTTACACTCACATGATGATATAGGATGTATTTTCGAATGGATAATATTGCCTGCTTTGATCAAACCGTACGATACTCTATGAATGTTTATGTTAACACCCCCCTGTGGCCAGAGGCTCTTCATTTTTGAATAGTTTTGGTTGTGAAATTTCCAATTGGCGAAACTGCACAAAGTGATTCCATATGACGTGTCTACTCCGAACCGAAGAGAATAAAGACGAATTTGAAGAGCCCAATCTCGGTGGAGAGCGACTAAATTGGGGTCCCTAACCTCCCACAGTGTCAGCCCTTTCCTCTTTTGTGTGGGTGGTGTTTATATTATCAGTGCTGAATTTGGTAAGATTACTATTTATGTAGAATTGATGCGGGAAATGTTTTGTGACCTTCTAGATTGAATTTGAATACACGTAGTTGTAAGTGACATTTTTATGGTATTTTGTTCATGAGCAACAGGGAATGTAAAATTTAAAGTGTGCCATAATTGTCGTGTTGCCATGAAGACACATAGGATCACATTGTTGTCCACTGTTTGTCTGTTGTTGTTGTTTGTTGTCTGTTTTGAGAAAGGGTTAACATTTGAACTGCAATATCTGCAATACTCATTGAGTTATTTAAAAAAAAAACCAAACTTCAATCATAGGTTCAACATGGGGATCCCTCATTTTTTGAGACATCAAAGTTCAAAATACCAATGTCAAAGGTCCGTGTGAGTCAATTTGTAAGATAGACTGAAAATGTAAAATAGACCTATTGAAAAATTGAAGTTCAATTGGAACCAAGCATGTTTATTGATCTTACCACGAAACCCTCGTTTTTCAAAGGTCACATGCCATATGAGGCCTATCATTCACAAACCATGATGGTAGAACGACACTAGTAGCGGTCCCAACAAGGACCGGATGTATTTTTTACCCATAGGGTAGCCTATTTGACTGGTTGAAACTGGAAATGTAAAATACCACAAAAGTGTTCGGGAACGTATAAATCATAAGAATAAAACCAGAAGAGAGGTGGTCCGTTAGTATGCTGAGGGAAAATGGAAGATTTCAACTTGTTGGCAAAAAATCACATTCTCCTCGCTTCCCTTTGAAAAATCATTCCCTAGACCTTTGTTCTTTGAAAATTCATTGTGTCCCTTCAACACTGAGTGCAACTGCCTTTCATATCAGCATTTTCGGATTGGCTAATTACATCATGTATTCATTTCAGTAACCAACTGAAATCACTTAAATATTTAAGCTCTACCTCTTTAGCCCTACACCATTCTTACCATGTTGGTTGATTGCTAAGAAGTTTCCTTGTGAATCACATGCAGTCACTCATATGTTAAGCTTAAGTACAAGCTCTTATGTAATAGCAAATTATCATGTGAATGCAAAGGTTTTAGGTGCAATAGCTGCCATTGTCAGAAATTACCACCAATATATTATTAAGACCAAGTCCTCTGTCAGTGGTTCTTGAAAGTTGCATGAATGACCATTTCAAGAGTCACCTTGACTCAGAAGATAAATTGAGTTATCCTTGTATGGCAGCACACAGATGTCTCACATGGCACACACAGAATGTTCACATGGCGCACAAAGATGTATCACATGTGCAGCACACAGATTGTTCACATTGGCCCCCACACAGATGTATCACATTGCAGTACACAGATGTATCACATGGCAGCACACGATGTATCACATGGAGCACACAGATGTTAATCACTGGCAATCACACGATGTATCACATGGCAGCACCATATGGATCACATGGCGCACACAGATGTATCACATGGCATCACCCAGATGTATCACATGGCAGCACACAATGTATCACATGGCAGCACAACAGATGTATCACATGGCAGCACAGCAGATGTATCAATGGCAGCACACGATGTATCACATGGCAGCACACAAGATGTATCACATGGCAACACAAATGTATCCCATGGCCCAGTACAGTACACAGATGTATCACATGGCATCACACAGATGTATCACCTTGCAGGCCCACACAGATGTATCACAGGGCAACTAATTGCACTTACGACCTTCTTACACTCACTGATATATAGGAGTATTCGATGGAATAATATTGCCTGCTTTGAATCAACGTACGATACATCTATGAATGTTGTATGTTAACACCCACCTGGTGTCCAAGCTCTCTTTTTGAATAGTTTTTGTTCTTGTTAAGTTCAAATATGGCAAAACAGTGCACAAAGTGATCTCCAGATGACGTGTCTACGCAATGAATGGGCTGGTCACATAATTATTTATGCCCTCTCAGAGACATGTTATTTTGTCCATACTAAAAAATTGGGAATTCCAAGAGCAAAATCTCCCCCCCAAAAAAAAAAACTGATCATGTTGAATGGTAGGACTTTCAATCTTTCTTTTGGTATTCCTCAAGGCTTCCATATGGTGGGGCCATTGTAACCATGAACCATGTCACATGTTATACAAATATTGGCTGCTCATGTAGGGAAATGGTGCAAACTAACACCCCTGTGACTGGAGAAGTCTCAAGTCAGGAAGGTATTTTTTGCATCATTTCATGAATATAGAAGAGAGTTCAATTTTTTGTTTTGATATAACACATTCAAATATTTCTGTTAACATTTTTTTGAATAAAACAAGAACTTTGGCCAAAGAATGTGTCAAGATCAGCTTTCATTTACATGATCTTCCACTGTGCAAGCTCTCTCGCCCCCCTAATTTCTTTCTCCAACTGCGCTGTGGACATACTTTGATTCGGTTATGGTATTTAGCACTAGGCTAGGCTATGGTTAATTCCACAGCATGCGCTTTGTTTAACCGGTCTGTGATCTTTGGTGGTTTTAATAGTCGATGAAGTATTAGTCCATGATATTCATGTAATAGACACATTTTGTTTGATTAACAGTTCTGGCAAACTTAAAAATTTATCCTACACATTCCCTGGATGTGTCTTTTTAGCCCTTATTAATGTCCCTAGACTTGTTTTTTGGGGCATGTTATTTTTATTTATGTGTAAAATGTCTGCCTCTCAACTGTCGCTCTCTCTTCTTCAATGGCCCCTAGACCTATCATTTGTGAGCAATTGAAGAAATGTTGTATTTCCTGAAAATGTGTCAGTGTCACTTTAAGTGGCCCTCTTGAAACAAACAAGGACTCACAGTATACCTTTAACCTGATGGGCACAACCAGCTGATTTGAGATTAGTCTTCATAGGTATGATGTAATACGCCCCAATCAGAGACCATTGTACGAAAGCTGAAGGTGGCATAGCAGAGATATAGGTCATTATTGATTGGTTAACTTTATGGGCCAATAGGTCATGTAATGACCAATCAGACGCCTAACTGTAAGAAAGGTTGGTAATCCTTGTTTGATTAAAATCCAAGTGGCCCATGGCCGGCTCTTGGGATCTAAATACTATCAATAAAACCAAGAAACCAAAGCCTCATTATATCCTACACAGGTGATAGACCGAGAAAATCGGCCCAAGGAGGTAGTTGAGACTTCCACAGAAACCGTGTGTAATGAAACATAATCCATGCCTCGTTAAGAACTCTCGCCTCCATGCCATCGACTGAGTCCCATCTGTAACGTCAGTGAAATCTGCTTTTCTTAAATTTCTCTTCTTTAGTAGAGCATTGCCTAGTGTTTGTAGTGTTATATATTGTGATATTCAGATCAGGCTGTTACTCTTTGGGTTGTATATGTGTGAACATGGGTTTATTTTTATGTGTGTTTTTATTTTGTTGCTATTTTATCAGCCGTAATAATTCACAAAATTGAAAGTATATTAAGATGCACGAAACCCTTACTATGTGTCTCTCGCAATTGCCTTTAAGATTTTATTTCTATTTTCATCAATGATTATTTAAGAAAAAAGTACAACCCTTTCTTGTCATAAAAGCAGCTAGAACAAATTATGAAAATTTGGTGAATGGGTAGGGCAAATGCACAAAAATAAAATGTACAGAATATTGCCTAACATAATTAAGAAGACTGATTGTTCACAAAATTTTTAATGGCACAAAATAAAGCCTCAAAAATGTGTAGTACATCCATAAAACCCCCTGAAATACGAACATGATATTATTTTTTATTTACCTTGCGTAATACTGTTACTGGCAATCAATGTTATATACGAAAAGTGTTACGGTGCACCTTGACCAAGCCCAAAACCACCTCAAAACTACGGGATTCCCAAAAACTCCTGAATAACTAACCAATACACTTGTAACTTGAATTTACAAATGTTTAAAACAAAGTAATTGTATGTAATTTGTGTGTTTCAATCAATATCATTAAAACATCGATTAGGTATCAATAATCAAAGATTTATCTATAATAAAGTTGTTAATTAAAACGATTAAACTTACTAACTACCCCACCCCCCTGTGGTGTGCCGCGACGCTGGCCGCAAGCAAGATTACTATTAAGATGCATAACTTGCAAAGAGTCCTGGCGAATATTCCAGCAAAAACTTCACATTTCAATAGGGGGCGGTCCAACGGGACGACTTGTCTGACTGAAGAAAATCACTCCTGATGACTCCGAAGCTCGGGGGTCGACTAAATATAAAAGTCCAATTGCTGGAGCTTGTTTAAATCCTTGGATAACTCTAGAGGCCTCGAAATATAAAACCGAAGATGGCTACAAAGTCGGACGACACTATCTGGATCTGAAACAACTATGACAATGTCCACTATTGGAAGACAGTGTATAACTACTACCGAATTACTGTCAACAGATTGTCACTATCCTTGGAGTAATGATGGTGTTTATACTCCCTGTAAACTTTGACAAGCTTGTCAGAAACCTGCTAATCTTCTTTCACCAGGGCTTTATATATCCATCTCAAACAATTCTAGAAGGATCTAGTCCTCTCTATAGGAGTCGTGTGCTAAATATAGTCATTATGTCATGATCTGAATTCCAATGGAAAGCCATGTACTGTGTAATTATGCCGCAGTGCGCCTCCTATGATTCAGAGAAGTTCATTGGAGCACATTCTAATGATCACTAAGGTTCAGGTGACTTCCAAGTTCCCCCTCCCCGATTTTCTGAGCTCTCTATATCTTCTGTTTCATTCTATTTGCTTTACACACCCAGTGTATGCACACAAGCCAGGTATATTTTAATATTGCATTATTTAGGATTAATTTTACATTTTAATGTGCTAATTTATTACTTAATCTTACTCAAATTGAAATAAATTATTGCCAATTCTTGGGGCCTGTAACAAAAGAAAAAGTACAAATATTTCAGTACATAATCAGCAACCAGTGATTGTTCACAAACTTTTAATGGCACAAAAATAGTCCTCAACATGTACATTCATAAAGCCCTGCACATACAGACCTTTGATATTTAGTTATTGTCAATCTTGGTTATAGAAAAAGTATAAATATTTCATGACTTAAAAGCAGGTATCGACTGTTCACAAAATTTTAAAGGCTCAAAAATAAAGTCCTCAACATTCACAAAGCCCTGGGTATACAGACCTTTGATATGATTTTTATATACCTAGGTTTTCTTCAATCACAATTTTTTTCCTGCGGTGATTTCCCAGTCTAATTTTGCAAAAATGAAATATGGCTGTGTTTATTACTGTTCTTTGCTTGAGATGGGTGAAACACACCCTGGGGTATATTGAAAGGGTTGGATTCAAGAGTGTAATTAGGTTTGTGAATTGATCTAATGGGTTTATCGGAGTGTAAATGGTGAGGAGGGTGATAGGTAGGGTTTGTGTGCATGCACGCATGTGTGTGATTGTTCGCATGTGTGCTTGTTTGCGTTCGGGCCCGTAAGCAGTGGGGGGCGAGGGTAGTAGATGCCCCCTGCCCCAATTCAATAAAGTTCCCAAAACCCCCTAAAATGGCTCAAAAAGGCAAAAAAATTGACAAGGCAAAAATTAGGGGTATTTATGCTATTTTGTTGGGAAAAAAAGTTCAAATTTCGGCAAATTGCCAAATTTGCCCCCCCCCCCCTTTGCTGCAGAATGACTGACCAACCGGCTGACCCACCCACCCACTCAATCACTCACTCACTCACTCAAAGTAGTTCAGACACAGGACTACATCACATTTTTAAAGCTTGTTCACTACCTTATCCTGTGTTAGTTTGTTGCCCCAAGGAAAAGCACAGCATATAATGCATCAATAAACTACTTTATTTTTCATTGCTTTTTGCAATGTTAATGTTGAAACACTCTTGGGTCATTTCCCCCTAACTTACATTGTCTGTGAAATCTAGAGGTTGATCGCAAAAATGAATCCACTCTCTTCTAACCCTCAACTTGCTGTACTCAATAAAATCCATTTTTTCACAAAAATGTCAAAAGTTCAAAACATTTTTAATTTTCATGTCCATAAGCTTCCATATTTGTAATCAGCTTGCTGAGTGCATTCAAATGAGTCAAAGTATGGCTTGTATTAGGTCAGTAGTTCTTGAAATATCCTACAAATGTTTTTGATATATAAAATATATATGTTGCTTACATAATACCATATAATTCTTACTTTCAATGGGCAAAGCAATTTAGCTCTAGAGATCTTTTTGCAGTGTTTTATTTTGAGGAATAGGTCAGTTGTCAGGAAGGGGACACTCGCATAAGAAATGGGCACTAGGTGTAAGGCTAGTACTTTCAAACCAAGGGCCATTCGTGGATGGACTCTTTGGGATCAGAGAAAGCCAAATTGTCCATAAATAGAGGTTATTTGGGTGACAAATTTGTTAAATTTCCACATAACAAATTTGGTCTTTTTAAACAAAAGACAAAAAAAAAAACAAGATTGGAAGGAAATTGCCCATAAATAGGGGTTATTTGGGGCCAAAACCATGTGCAAAATTTACACATAACAAATTTGGTCTTTTTAAACAAAAGACAAGATTGGAAGGACATTTTATTAAAATAAAACAATATCAGCATTGGCAATCAGAAAGAATGGTCAATCATCCTAATTGCCTCTTAAAACCAATTCCACAATTATTCTTCCTGTTACAGGAAATTTGGCAGTTATGAAATTTGTTTTACACTGCAATATAATTTCTTTGAGACTACATGTGCATACATTTTAATGTGCATTTATCATCTGGGCCATCCTTCATGCTAAAATATGGATGCTTTCTGAAATTGTCTTGGATGAACACATGAGTGGTTGTCAATATAATGTAGGTCAAAATATGACGACCACACAGCAAAAAGCTAGTCAGCTGTGAGAATGGACCTAGCATGGCTTTGTTGTATAATGATTTGCGCTAATTTCTTCCTGAGGCTAAGTTTCTTAAGATTAATTTTTAGAAGTGCATTGAAAGAGATAATTGGAAATTTGGGGAGTATTTGTAAGGATGAGTCCAATGGATGCAGATAGAAACTTGGAAAAATCATAATTGAAAGGCTTACCTTGAATATGTGAAGATGATAGAAATTTGGAAAGGCATACCAACTTGGTGTAGTGAACTTACCGAGCAGGTGCCTTAGGTGATACACGCACACACATGCATGCACACACACACACACACACACTTGAGCGCATACACACACACGCATGCATGCATGCACACACATACACACATGCACGGGCACACACACAAAATTCTGTGGACCCAACTGACCATGCTTTGACATATTAAGGATTGGTTTAATGAATTATTTTTGAGAATGAGCAAAGCTAGTGAACAAAATTTGCAATTGTCTACAGAATTTGGGTATTTTAAAAAAAAAAAAATTTCCCCTTTTCAAAAGCATGTGACAAGTCAAAGGCGGTGGGGCTGTGTTAGGGGTGTGTTGTGTGTGTGTGTGTGTGTGTGTGTGTGTGTGTGTGTGCGTGCATGCACGCATGCGTGTCCATGGTTGTCATCTTAAAAAGGGCTTCCTACACAAGATAATACCTGTGAGCTTGCATCATTGGTAATTTCTGTTGATTGAATCTCTAATTGGCATGATTCCAGGTTTTCAGTTGTAATTATTTATAGAACTTATTTGCCAATTTTGACCTTAGGCAATTTTGGTATAGAAGCCCACATTATTTATTTTGAGGTATTATGTTGTAATTTGCTTAAAACCACAAAAAATTGAGAATGAAAAATAAATTGTTATCTCTATAATGAACGCCCCTCTGGTAAGCGCCCCCATTTTTTGGGACGAAAATAACTCTCCCAGTCATTGGACATTTACCACAATAAGAAGCCAAATTGTTGAACACAATGGCAAAATAAAAGTTGCAATACCAGAACAAAGACTGCATCTAAACTTACCTTCATATCTGCTTCAAAGCAACTAGTAGGTTGACTTATAACACCTTTGTAATGCAAGCTATTTGGTATGAAAATTTGTCTTCTATCATTTTGTCTTTCCTGAAGTGTGCTCATGTTCACTACTTATCTTCCATAGTGTAAACTTAGTCTCATCTGCTCACTAGTCGTAGAAGCAGTGGCAAAATACGATGAAAATAGCCGTTTTTTACACTTCAATCTGCACCACTTAAGAACGCAAGTTCTGTTTGATTTTTAGATCGTACCATTTTAAAACTTGTTTTATTAATCTTCTGTACATATATAACTCAAAAGCTGTTAATTTGTAGTTATCTCGCATTTTGCATTTTAAAGTCGGATGTTTTAGCTTCCCGTGCATACAAATCCGTGCGAAATTCATGAATTTGGGGCATTTGCCAGTCAAAAACGTCATTGCTTTCCTCAGGCTTGAAATCTGGTATCTTTAGATTGTAAATTTATCATGTATAGAGTATAATAGGTCATAACATCGAAGATTAATATAATAGCAATTGGTTTTTTTACTTTCTACGCGTTTTTAAGTTATGTAAAAATAGACCCAATTTAGAAAGGATTTAGTCTTAGGTATAGCCGGGTAAAATTAACTCATTTGAAGCACCGATCTCTAATATACTCTTAGGTATAGTGGGGTGAAACAAAACTCATTAAATGCAGTATAAGGCTTGCAGCTATTTTTCTTGGAAATAGTCACGAAAAAGTGCTATGAATAATATATAGCTCCTTGTTCTCTGTTGGAATTAAACATTTTTTTTAAATATTCGCTTGGTACAGAAGTTTCCACATGGATACAAATCACAGCATGGCATTTCAATGAGAAGATGGTGAGACTTTAGTCTATGGCAGACATTTTATTAAATTCGTTGTAATGTATCAGATTTTGTTTGTTCGATGTTATTTTATCTTTCATTTTTTTCATTCATATGACTCTTTCGGGGATAACATGTCTCTGTCAAAGTGTCCCAATTCCTTAGAGTAATTTAACGCATATTATACATAGATAAATAAGCGATTTGTTTTGAGTATTTTAAATTGAAGTTCTTCTATTAACCAGGCCAGGTTTGTTAGATCAATTAGTTAGATCGCATTCATAGAGTAAACATTGGTGTGGTTAGAATTTGACATTTGTAAATCACAATTCAACATTGTCCACTGGCCTACTTAAGCAAAATATAATACAGTCATCTTGTTGAACTGGCGAAGTAAGTATTTTAAAAGTTTTCCCTCCCCTCCCCCACCAATCAATGGTGGATTATTGCCCCGATGAAAAACCCAGATTTGCGTATTCAACATGACTTGGGGGAGGGGGGTTGAGATGACCAATATACAAAGCATCTGAACATGGTTTAGCATGCAGATATATTCTACATGTGCCAAATCAGACAACTATATACATTAAGTATGGCAGAGAACTCTCTTTTTAATCACTTTTCTGGATCATTTAATCATAAAATTAGTAGATATTTTTGCCTATTAATCTGAAGTACTGTTGTCGACTATACACACACCCCGAAACCCATTTACCATCAAAATAATTAATAGAGTATGTTAACAGGAGCAAAATGAGATTTACGACAGCAAAACTTACGAGATGGTGGATTAGCGGCGCCACGAGGGCATGGGGGGTTGGTCCCCCCCAAAAAATTTTTTTCTTTCCCTCTAGTTTGCCCCCCTGTTGACAAGAAAAATTAGGGATTTTTGGCAAATTCAGCAATTAGGGGCCAAAAATCATCAAATTTGGGCAAATATCTCCAAATATTTGATACTTTGCCCCCCGAATTTCACTTTTTCCCCCAAACAAAAAAATTCACTTGGCCCCCCCCCCCATTTGTCCCACCAGAAAAAGAGGTCTGGCGCCGCCACTGGTGTGTGTGTGACCACTTGGTATCAGTTTCTAGAAATTGACCTTCAGTTGAAGAGATAGGTTTGATTCTCATCTGGACTAAATATGTAACATGGTCTTAGTATCTAGTGGCCATGTGGGAGGGAACCTACAGAGGTCAAAAGGTCATGTGGGTCAAGTTGTCAAATGGGCTTATAAAATTCTCATTTGAAATGTTGAAGGCCTAGATTGCAATTGCAATCCTGGTAGTAGGTGTAGTATGGACACACTTTATGTAGTAGTTTTGTTGACATCACCTACAGAGGTCAAGGTCATTTGCGGCTCCAAGTTGACAGTAGGCTAAAATGCTAAAGGAGGCATTTCATGATCCGCAGACTTGTCCCCTGACTTACTCAAAACGTTGAAAATTTTTTGCCATTGACTGAACCATTGCCTAAAAGTTATTAGTAGGTGCTTAATCTGATGTGTAAAGTTCAATCCGCTCTAGGAAGAAAGATCCAATTAGTCTTTTTTGTCCATTAACAGACAGGAAATTACAACACAGAAGAACTATGGGTGCCACTACGACATTGTGCATAGCATTAAAAAAACACAGAATCAAGTGATATTTTGGGAAGGAAGGGAAAACAGCTTTTTCTCAGGGATATGTAGGAACCATAAACCAAACATTAGGTGTTAGGTCTCAAATTTGTCTCTCATTTGAAAAGTTGGCAATGAATGTAAACCTTTAGTCTGGATACACTCAAAAATGGGTATGGTCATTAGAATTATCTAATCCCCTCTCTTCTCCATATGGTGACTCAAAAGTTTCCAATAAAATATAGGGCCAGGCAAGATCTGGGAAATGCAGCTCCTAGAAAATCTTCATAAGTGGTAGAAAATAATTGAGATAATTTGTAAATGCAAGTTTTACCAAAAATTGTCACCAACATTGCCACATTGGACAATTCTTTTGGTTTAATACACAAATCATTGTTCAAATGCAATTTTGGTAGCTTTAAAAAGCTTTAAACACCCTAGTGATGTTGAACAAATGCTCTCACTCAAAGAAAATTTCTGACATTTGCTTAGATTTGTCTTGAAGTTCCAAGAAAGATACAATTATTTCTATCCCCTGATTAAATAACTAAAATGAACTATCTAAATTAACTCCACATACTACTGGAAGAAAACATCAGCCAAAGCAAAGATTGAGGTATTGGCTTCTTCAATTCATGTAGGAAAACTGACAGCTGTGTCTACATCATATAGGAAGTAGGTAAAGGATTTATTGTACAATTTGCTGCTCGGAAACTTGTGTACATAGAAATCCATCTTTCCTACATAGAGTAGCATCCTTCTACACACTTGCATAACACTTGCTCGTCGGATAAAAAGATTTTATTATGCATGTGTTGTTTTCGTGTGTAGCTATCTTGTTAACCACTGACCTAAGACTAGACATCTATCAGCATGATTTTATGCTGATTTTGAATATGGTAATAGAAATTGTATATATTTGAGAGTTTTGTCAATTTTGTCCCCAAAATTCACTTAAGGGTGGGCTTTCTTGCCTCTAGAGTGCAAAGAGTTAATCTGTCTGGAACCAGAGGGTGTTTTGAATCAATCCCATAATACATTGCAATGTGGCTATACTGTATTGTACTAAACAAGTGTCAGTACTTAGGGATAAAAAGTGTTCCAAAAGTTCAATAACCACAAGACATTTCATGATCATGCAAAAACTTCCCTAAGTACTAACATTTTGTAGGCTAAAATGAGCGCAAAAGTCAAGGGTTTTATGTGTTAAGAATAGGATTTTTGTGTGATCACATGACCCTACTGAGGTGAAATTTCCCAAAACTGATGCATTGTGGGATTGACTCAATACACCCTCTGGTCTGGAACATGACACATTGGATAGAATTGAGAATGTTGTCATGGATATTATGATGAAAGGGAATACTGTATCAGAGATTTTAAGGGTATATGTTCTCTTGTTACCACTTGGCCTTATATTGGTGTCTGCGTTTTACAAAAGGTTTGTGACATGGTGGATTTAGCTTCTTGTTATACTTATGTGGTTTTATGGAAACATGTGACAAGCTATAGGAAAGTATAGAGGCACTTCTGTATTTCTGTGTTGGGTTTGTTAAAGGGGATGGCCCGATTTAAGGATATGAAGTTTTCATCTTGATAGATTGGCCTTCACTCCAAACCCCCATCTGTAAAGTTTCACGCCGATATTTCAATCCGTTTTGACGCGAGAGCTAAAAACGTGATTTTATAAGCCCCACAGAGTACTGTGTAAAATTAATATTGGTCAACCAAAATGGGGCACATTTTCGCTCATAACTTCCAAACCAAACATTCTTTGGCTCTAAGATTTCACAGGGTAAATGCGAAAAATAGTAGCATTCTTCTGACACCAAAATGTTGACCACTTCCGGTAAAATCTGGGGCTTCTGGGGACGAGGCTATTAGCGATCGGGCCATTGACCTTTAAGTGGTTATGACCTCATGGGTACGGATCAGAGGGTACTGGCCAAGAAATCTTGGCAAACAATTCTAAATGTTCTAATTCTTGGAAGGTGTGTAATTTAATAATAGAAACACATGCCTTTCTCACTCAGACTAATTCTTTTTTACCAAGTTCACTTGTATTTGAAAGTCCCCCATCAATTGATCTTAGGTTTACACCCATATCCACTTTGCAGGGAGATCCCTCCCCGGAGTATGGTACAGTAGTGAATGGAAACTACTTAACTGTGCCGTGCATGGAAGTTGAGACTATTGGTTAAAGGGGATGGCCCGATTTAAGGAAGAAGTTTTCATCTTGATGGATTGGCCTTCACCCCAAAACCCACCTGTAAAGTTTCGCACTGATATTTCAATCCATTTTGATGTGAGAGCTAAAAACATGATTTTGTAAGCCCCATAGAGTACTGTGCAAAATTAATATTGGTCAACCCAATAGGGGCACATTTTGCTCATAACTTCCAAACCAAAGATCCTTTGGCCCTAAGATTTCACAGGGTAATGAGAAAAATAGTAGCTTGCTTCTGATACCAAAATGTTGACCCTTCCGGTAAAATCTGGGGTTCTGGGGATGAGGCTATTAGCGATTGGACCATGGACCTTTAAGTGATATTAGCTACAATATGGTTATCCACTAAGGACACAGTTCAGTGAGCTATACTTACAGCATTGCCATGAAGTGACCTTTTGTGTTCTGGGTATCATAAATCATAACCAAAAAACAGGGGTGTATTTTATAAATACACTAGTGAATAGAAGTTACTGAACTGTGCCATGGGAATTGAGACAATTTGCTCATTGTGATATTAGTTAAAGCATCCTCATCCACTGGGACACAGTTCAGAGGGTTGTACTTGTACATCATTAACATAAACTGACCTTGTGTGTTCTGGCTTTCATATATCATACCCAAAAACCAGGGGTGTATTTTCTAAATACACTGGTGAATGCAAGCTACTGAACTGTGCCATAGGAGTTGAAGCTTTTCTAGCTCATAGTGATATTTAACCACTTAATAAAATTGCAAATCATAGGATGGAATATTGATCTGATAAGTAACTGTTATGCATATCTGTCAGGCTGTGTAAACAATAGTGAATTGGCATATTGGTAAAGTATAGTGTTGTATCAGTCTGGGATACAGAAATTGTCTTCAATTTTGTTAGGCTGTCAAACTTTACTAGCTAGAAATTTCATATGTACCAGTTTACGGGATGTAGGAAATGTCATCCTCATTTTTCTGTCAATACTGTCCAAACTTTTTGTGCCAAAATTCATGATTAAACACGAACGGATACACTTCGTGGCAAAATATTTTTTTTTTTTTAATTTTGATTTGCTTGCTTGCTTGTGAAATTAATAATTTTGACAGCAATTTCAAGTACCTATGCACTTACACCGTGATGGGTCGTCCCTCCTGAAGAAAAATAAGAACAGGTACATCACGGGTATAGTGGGAATTTGTTTACTAAGTTTTTAATTTTCAACAAACCTTTTTAAAAGTAAAGGTTACCCAACACAATTCCAACCTATATTTTCTTTTTTTCTCTGTTCATGGAAGGGCCAACCATCACCAAAAATTCATTATTCCAAAATTTCATTAATCTGACCATACTATTTTAATGGATGGTTTATTGTGTGGTATTACCACGCCATTAGTACTTACCTATATTACAGGGTGTCCGCAAATGATTAGTACCCATCGATACCCAAAATGTGTTTTATTTTTTTTTTTTCCGATAAAATCAATAACATTAGGTTAAGCTGGTTTAATATCCAACTTCATTATATTGTAACCTTTCATAAGAATTTTGAATCGTGAAATTCGGACTAACCAAAGTGAAATACACTCAATGGGTTGTTATAGGTTGCTGATTTTCACAATTCATCCTGTGGGCTAAGTGAAAAAACTGTATGTGTACGTTTAAACCCTCTTCCTGGCAAGCTTTTTTACAAACATGCTTTGTCCCTTCGGGATTCTTCGTAAACACTCAAACGTGGGTATTGTGGTACCAATATAGAGCTGGTGGTCCTCCTTTTTCCTTCGATACCAAATGAGTTTATATGCCATACTCGACGTCAATATGATGTCCATAAAAACCCTCGCTATAGACAGTAAAGCTCATTGGTTGCCACACAATAGCTAGGCCTATTCTATTCTCTTTTGGTACTTTCTGCAGAGTAAAGCACTTAAACCCTCGTATGTATCTAAAAGCTGCTTTTGCCAGATTTAGAGCCAACACCCGCTTAAAAATCTGATAGTCCTATTGTTGGTGGCAAAATTGAAAATTTCCGCCTATTGTGCAGCTGTGTGTTTTCTGAAATGACATTATTTGCGGCCTGCCTAATGGGCTTTATGACGTCACTGTGCTGCCATAAAGGGCATGGCTGGTACTTATCTTGGTATCAAGGGAATAGAATGATCCATAGCTATCTATTGGTACCAAAAGCAAAAGTTCAATGCTTAATACGAGATTTTCAAAAGGATAATGTGATGCAAAAAAGGCTTGGTAACTCGAGGATAACACACCCACATACATTTTTGTTCACTTAGCCCAAAGGAAGAAATCAGCACCTCTAACACCATCGAGTGTATTTTCACTTTGGTTAGTCCGTTTCACACGATCAAAATTCTTTATGACAGGTTACAGTATAATGAAGTTGGACATTAAACCAGCTTACCTAAGTTTATTGATTTTCTATTGAACAAAAATAAAACATTTTGGGTATCGATTGGTAACTAATCATTCTGGGACACCGTGTATATGTACACTATTTTCCATTTACCATAAACAAAGCAGTAGTTTAGCCTGTAAACTCATGATGAGTCAGTCAAATATTTTGGTGATGAGATGAGAAAAATACATGGTTCTAATGGTATCACAATTTCAGTTTGATGGTGTGAACGGTGGGGTCGAGGCGTGAGGATCGGTGGTGGCCCCTTTAACCATAAATATCAATTCATCACAACAAAAATTATCAGCTTGAATACTTCATATTTGTGAAATCAAAACAAGCTATATGTACTGTGTAACAATTTTACTTTTCACCAACCTCTGATATTTTATACATGTCAATTATAGATGAAGACTTGTGAGTAAGAAGTTTATGAGTCCAATTGCTGCCTTAAAGATTTCTGTAAGTTAACTATGATACTTATTCATTAGCTGGTGATATTTTGGACCATTCTTACCAAATATGAAAATTGAGGGTATCCAAGTACCGGGAACAATCTCTCCAGTTGGCAATCAGAATAAAAATGATAAAACCAATCAGAAAATGGCACAAAATCAGAAATGCCACAAGTCAGCCTAACTAAAACAAATCTGCATTTGTAAATACCTTCAAATAAAGTCCTCTTTTTGTTTTGTACAGCCATGTGTCATGAGAGAGATAACGGCCTGCTCATGGCAAACAAACCAAGCCGCCGTAATCCCGTTAGAGGGGTACCAAGGTCCAACAGCATGGCCACTCCCTCCCTCCCTCGATTGACCGTTCTCGGTCACTGTGTGCACAAGCCGCCGGTATTTAAACAGCACGCTCTTACTCTAAGGCTGCGTGGACTACATCCCCAGTTAGCTCGGATGATCTTTCCGTCTGGTACAGATTTTGTCTCTTCCTTACAACTCACCGAAGCCGAGATGTCTGCCAACCAGACGAGCGTGCACTTTCAACCCGCAGACATGGGAGAAGAACAAGAAATATACGGTAGTTTATAAGAGGGGAGAAATGGATTGGGATTGTAAAGAGAGATTTGTTGCAAGTGTGTTTGCTGCATAAACAAGTGTGTGGGATGTGTTTGTGTGTATTGTTGTACTGTGTTAACCCTGACTGACTCGACCACAAAATATCTAAGATGGGGGGGGGTGCTAGTGCCAAATTCACCCCTCTTTGCATGACCAGGAGCCATGCAAGACCCAGTGGTTAGGGGTATTACAGCACAGTTGTATATTTTTCACGTATGTCCCAAATTCACCTTGTTTTTCTATAAACCCCGGGGATTTTAACTTGCTTAGGACCCAAATTTGTATTCCTTTGCCTATGGCTAGCATGAGTCAGTAGGTTTTAAAGCAATTAATTATAGATATCTTTTCAAATTTGAAAAGATCTTCTGGCCACTTTTTAGCAAATATTATTTGATGTCAAAATTTTTGGAAAATAGCTTGTCCTCTAAGTGATCTCCGGTGGCCAATTTTATGTTATACATCTGGTTATATGATATAATTTAAGCCAATCAAAACATTATCATAAAAGCCTAAAGATTGGTACAGATATCTAGTTTTTTTGATTGGTTACTCAGAGGTTTATATCATTGCTATATCATGTAATGAGCCAATCAGAGAGACTTTTTTAAAAAAGTGGGTAGTCCGGCGACGGGGTCCAATGACCTAGACTAGGCTTTTGGATTCATTTGAATTCATTTTTATGCCAAATTCAAATATGCAAATGGCAATTCATAATTTGGTAATTTTTTACTATTGGTTTATTGGAAAAACTGGACTTTGTGTAACTTCCCACTGCACTTGTGTGCAGAAAGGAGTAATGACAGTCAACTATAATATGTTAAATGGAAATTTTATATTTTTTGCTCCAGATGTTTCAATGTTGATTACCTCACGAGTGCCTATCTCACAAGTGGAATTTTTTTTTAGCCAATAAGCAACGGGGATAAGAAGATGGTGTTAGCACTGATAGTGGGGTAGCGGTTTTGGACTGCAAAATTGTCGACAACCCCTCCCCTCATTACAACAAAACGCAACCACTTCTATTCAAAGGATAGTAATAAATAATTTTTAGAAAATGATGGTTGTGGTCCAAAATTTTGGTGGCAGGGGTGTTTTTTAGGTAAAAAAATCACGTATTTGAGCTAAAAACTTAAGAAAATTAGGATTTATTAATTTCTTAGCAAAACAAATTTTAATCATGATGCAATATATAAAGGGTCTAGAATTTTAACCCCAAAATCCCTTTTTTTCCTAAAAAAACATCCTTTTTATCACTTCACCACAACGAGTATTACCTGAACCCTTTATGCAATGTATAAAACCTATATCAATAACAAAAAGGATACCATAAAAATAAGATTGTAATACTTTTACTTTAAAATAAAATTAAAAAAATAATTCCGCTTAATTTGCAGCCCAAAACGTGTTTTTCGGCCTAGAAATCATCCCTGCCACCAAATATTTCAACCACAACCATCATTTTCTTAAATCTCATATATTTATCCTTCAAATAAAGGTGGTCGTGTTTTGTTGTACCGAGGGGAGGGGTACCTCGAAAACTAGAGCACTTTTCAAAGCACGGAGGGCTAGAGATTAAATATATATTGAAGTAGTATTATTGAAATGAATATATGGTGTAATTAACCAATCAGAAATGCTGTATGAAAGTATCCCAAATTGGAATATATATATATATTCAAATCCAAATGTTTTATATCATAATTCAATATTTTTTAATACTGTCAAGAAATACTACTAATTAAAATTTTTAGCTTCTCGAAAAAATGCAAAATTAATTGCCTAACTTTTAAGAAATATAGTATATTGTTTTGTTTTGTAATTGAACAATGCTACATAAAAGAGATGTATCTAGGGCAAAAGAAACAAAAATAGAACAAAACATAAACAAACTTAAATAAATAAGCAAAAAGGAAGAAAATATGTAAACCACAGAATAAATAAACAGGCATCAGCTCATATAGTGAATTTGTGGATAAGAGGTAATGGCAATTGTGCAATGTGTTGCACTTTGTCCTGTATGTCTCAACATTTGTTGCATTGATAAGTTATTTTATTGTTTCTATGTGAGTAGAGTTTATGGGTCATAGATGTGCGAGTTTGTGCAAGCCTCGGAAATGTATTGTTGTGTACATGAACAGTAGTTGACCTAATAAGCAATCACCTATTAAATTGTAACCAACATTTTCTCTATTATCAATCCATATCAGTAGGCATTTCCCTTTGGGGGGAAATTGCTGTATTGGAGTAACTTACTTGCCAGACTTAGACTTCTCAAAAAAGGGGGATTCTTAAAATTATTATTAGATGGAAGTAGAAAAAAAAAGAGAAAGGGGTAAATGATAGACCGGACCTGCCGCTATGTTTTTTACCTTGAAAACAAAAGACACAATATTCTTATTCAGTGGGTGTTGTTTATCATGCTTTATTTTGATTGGTTTAGGTCAAAGCTCCACCCATCTATTACTGGCTAATAGATGGACAGTGCATGCAGCAATTAACCGGTGTAGTCGAATATATGAAACGCGCAATACGGCGTGTTTATACTGCGTCGTGCATGTCGCGTTAGTACGCAAATGCAATTTAGGCAGCGTGATGATCACCGCGCGATGACTTTGGTTCCTTGGATTGAAACATTTGTTTTCAAACGGGGTGTAATTATTTCAATGAATAAAAAAGAATGATGTAACAATATTTTGAACAAATAAATTATGTCAATAAAAAGCAAAATCTACACATTTCTAAATAATGAGAATAAAAGATTACATTTTTTGTTTTGGCCATCTTAGATGTTGCGCCGGCATCTACCACTCAACATATCCATTTTGACACCATCTAAGATGGCCAAAACAAAAAAATTCATCTTTTATTTTCTAATTAAATATGCTGAATAAAGGCTAAGGCTATATAGAATTGCAACTTAATTTATCTTGTCATTTTGTAATAAATAGCCTGCAAAGTCACATATAATGTATAGAAAATGTTGTGCAGGAAAGGCAAGGTAAATTTACCTGCTCTACCCTATTTTGCACTGGCCTGTTACTCCAATACAACAATTTTTTTTTCCTAAATGATAGCAAATATGTAACTTTTGGAATTGGCACATTGATACATTGCGCAGTATGGTATATATTAGTGATACCAGTTGATATTTTCATACGGCCTAATAAAAACAGCCTAATAAATTCTAAGTGTGTCCACAATAAACACAATGCTATAACATGATAAGTTGGGCATCCCTCTATAAAGATATTCTGAAAGAAAATTGTCTACTGGATTCGAGTACGGTCAAAAACTGTGTTTTTCATCCAAAAATGTTCACCCAAAATAACATAAACAAAACACAAGGAAATAAAAGATACAAAATTAAACAAAATAAAACATCAGATAACAGAAAAGTTGTTGTGGTTTAAGGTCATAGCCTTAGAAACCGCTTCCGTAATGTCTTCCAGAAACCGGTACCAAAATGTGACACAATATCCTTAAACAACTTTCTACAAGTTTTCTTTCTTGAAACTTACTTTCTGGTTTCCTGAAGTTAAGTTTCATGTGAGCCAAACTAAGAAGAATTTAACCTGAAACTAAAAATATGGGATAATCGGTTTGTTTACTCCAAGGGCAAAATTTAAAACAAAAAAGTATGCTGGTTTGTCAAGTATTGTGCTGGGGTACTGTGTAGCCAAAATTGTTCATGGGGTTAAATTTTTGCACTTCTATAATGCTGATATCATGAAACAACTTTCCACAAAATTTTCTTTTTTGTGGAATTGAGCAAAATGTTTGCTGAAGCTTGATTTCACATGAGGGCATGGTCCCGCGGATTAAACAGCCAACTCATGATCCTGAAGGTTGTGTGTCCGCTTGCCTCGTCAACCTAAACGATATTCGGTAGTTGTTATAGGGAAAATTACTATCTAAGTTCTGATAGGATTGTGCGCTTGGGCCAGATTGTGATGATTTCTTAATTTCAGTCTAATAATAATAATAGATAACCGTGTTTTGAATCCTCTGGAAAAAGGTACTATACAGATGTTGATATTATTATTATTTTCAGGCATAAATGGAAGTCTGATACAAAATATTATTTTATTTTGTTGTTATTTTCACATTTGTGTGTCCATTCATGAAATTTGTGAAATTTAATCCTCACAGAAATAAGTGGGTAGAGTATACTGAACACTTTTGCCACCAATGTTTGAATTTGTGGTTGAAACTAGCCAAATTTACTACCCCGTAGTTCAGAAATACTTCTGCAAGGTTTAAAATTTGCGATCCACTTGTCGCTCACAAAAAACATGAAAATCAAAATTGCCACCAACGTTGATGAAACCGACTTTTTGGCCCTTTTTGTGTAAGATGAGCTGTATCTCCATATTTCGGCAAAATGCATGAATGGCATGCCTGCACACACACACATACAAACCACAGGGTTTTTTTTAACGTAATTTTAAAAATAGAAACATACCTTAAAATTGTGCCTGGTTTAATTGAGGGAATATAAAGTAATTGCTCATCCCTTACTAAATTAGTATACCAAAAATGACTTCCTAATCAGAACACCAATCAAGTTATACCCGATGTCCATCAGGCCCAGAGCAAAATCCAAGGTATCTCTAATGGCACTGAACCTGTCTGCTCTATATAAGTTATTCAAGCAGATATACATATATGCATCTCAAACCAAATAGGAGAAAAAGTTATGAACATCCATGAAAACTGTAATGTAGTATTGAAACACTAAAGGGGGATTTTATGATCCACAACTATCCCCCGAATTACCTAAAAAAATGTTGATATTAATATCATCTGAACCGTTATCCATAGTGATTCATGTGTACCGGATTTTTATGTGCAATTTGTCGTATCTAAGAAAAACAAACACCCCCACAATTTTGAGTTTTCTTTCCGTAAATGGACAAATTTCAGCACAGTGGCCTGTGAGACCGTGAGGAACAAGTGATTGCTCATAACACAAAACCGCAAAGAATGGAATCAAATCAATTTTGTGAATACGCTTTGGAGAACACAAATAAAAAAAAGATGTGGAATCACAAAATGAACCTTCAACCTGCACATAACACCTGCAAGAGTAGGAACTCAAGAGCAAAACAAGACACCAGCACAATATTTCAAATAGAAAGTATCTTCAAAAGTTCAGGTCTCTTTGTTTGAGTGATGAAAAGACCAGATGATCAGGCAATCTTGTGCTGGGATCTGAATAATTTGACTTGTCCACTGCATATACCTATGAAGTTTTTATCTTTGTAAATATCAAGTGTATACAAAACTCTAAAGGGCTTGAGTAGTTTTATGAGGGCTTTCGGTGACTTACTCACTCTTTTACTCAATCTTTACTAACTTATTCACTCACCTCTCACTCCGCAGTACTCAGAACAAAACATATGTTCAAGCATAGGCTTGTGATAAGGACCTATAACAATCAGGCAGCAGGTCTGCGATCAAATTTTGGCAGTTGGGCATGAAAAAATAGCGAAAATGTGTCTACCAACCGGCCAGGGAATTTGTCTCACATCTCAAGTGGATTGTTGGGATTCGTTGGCACGAATCCAAAAAGTCTATGGGGGGATGGATCCCCACTGCAATTTGAAAACTTATTTTTTAATATATTTTTTAATAAGTATAATCATACTATTTGTGGGGTTTCAAACTGGGAGGGGGTGGGGAAAACATCTAAGGCTGAAATACCACATATGGAAAAGAGGTGCCAACTGTTGGAAATGAGAGGACTATAACATGCTTGAGGCCACTTCTATTGGATAATTGAATCATTGTTTTTTTGTTGGGTTTCCCAGGTGTGGAATGGTTAATCTTACAACAGCAGTTTGTATCACCAACTTCTCTCTTCTTTGTTACGGATACATTAGCTGCTGGCATCCATGTAATCACCATAATTGTAACAAGCCAACAAAGGAAGAGTAATTCAAAAACTTTCAGCAAATTAAATAAGGTGAATTGATGGATTTAAATGTCAAATTGATATTCGAAAAGCAATATGCAGTGAACAACTTCTCTGTGCCAAAAGCTGAAAGATCTAGACACTGAAAGAATTCTAAAAACTGAAAGAATTTCTAAGGGGCCTAGCTGGCGATAAAGAGGTCTCTTGTGCCCTGCTCTGAGAGCATAGGCATAAATCCAGGGGATGTTCTCCAGTGTTTGCCACATGAGAGGGAATGACCCATGTAAACCATCCACTAATTGCCTTTAAGTCCAAGTGTAGTGATGCATCATCAAACAAAGACTCATAGGCCATGAAATAGCTGGACGGGCCAGCGACACTATCTCAGGCATGGTATCCCCGGTCATTGGGTCCCTGGTTTGAGACCCAACCCGAATTGCACCTTTCTCCTAGCTCCGTCTTCCATATTTTTAATTGAGCATTTTTTAAGGAATTTTAAGCATCTCTTTTTGTATGGGATTTTCACAACTCGTCCACAATTTTTAAGTCACACACTTAGAAGGGAAAGAGAGTTTATAATCTCAAATGTCAAATCTATTGCAGGAAAAATGGCTGAATATTCCTTTAAATGACAGGAGGAGAATTTTGTTAGGATACAAATTATCTCAAATTTCACTAGATTGGTTGTAGACCAACTACAAAACGTTCAAAGGGTTTTTGGACAAACAAGTACAAAAGAAAACCGCAAACCTTGTTTTGACTTGCCTGGCTGATCGAAGTATCCCCATAGAACACCGGGCTTTGAATTTCTGTGTGCACGACCGAAAGTACTTAATATCAATTATTACATAAAGACAGCGTCTGCGGCTTATGCACTTCAGGTGTGATCTAATACATGGAAAGCATTACTAATATGCAAAAAAAACCCGGGTCAAAAAAAAATTGGGGGCGCTTTTTCTGCAATCTTCCTCATGTCTCTTTAAGCTGGATCCAGCAAGGCATGCTAATCATGTATTAGTTCTCACTTAAGGAGGGGAAATAATTCTCTCCTCCATTATACCAGAGTGCTGGATCAGGGCCATTCCTAGAGGGGATGTGGGGGTGTGATACCCCCCCCCCCATTTACAGAATTCTGTCGGTAAAATGTTGACTTGTCAGCAAAATTGGCATTAATGTAAATTAGATGTAGGTTGAAAATTTTAATGAAATAAAAAATTTCGTTACTGATTTTGTTCCCAGATATTACTTCAGATTGCTAATATGCAGTATAACTTCATAAGCAATATAACTGAACAATTTTGTAATGATATTCCCCCCCACCCACTCCTTAGATTTTTGATCCAACGGTAACACAATAATATTGTTGGCAAAACTGTCTATTTGCCGACACAATTTCAAACATTTTTCTGGCTCGCTGCACTTGCTGGGTAAATACGGATATATCATATATTTGAAATTGTGTCACCAAATGGACAATTTTGTCGGTGACCCCCCCCCCTTGAAAATGGTCTGGGAATGCCCCTGTCCTGGATGTATCATAATCGGGAAACACACCCCAACAATGAATGCCACTGAGCAACAGAGATAGTAATCTTAACAACCCTACTACCCATTTAGTACAATGTCACTTACATGACCTAAAAAAAGCCCAAAATGTGTTGACAGTGGTATAAAGACAGGCCAGTCTAGGGAATTTACTATTTGCCTAGTTTAGATCAATCACATAAATATGTACATATCTTCTCTTGCTTAATATCCCTAGTGCCTGGACTGTTACCTTGTTGTGGACTTCCTTAACTACTGTCAAATCAATTAGGCTCTATTGGATTTTCCATTTCTCATCTGATACACAGAGTGAGGGAGACAAATAGGAGGCTTCAAGTTAATGGAGTTGTACGCATGCAGGAGTAGCGTTTTAGGCTGCGTTTCTGCCGATTTTGGAAAATTAGCATGAACCCACTGAATTTCACAGTCAGGCATTTGGGGGGTACAAAAAATTTAAACTAGATGCATGTAAAACACACGTCTGTGTTACTATGTGGAATTGAAAACCTTTACATTTTACCCAAAATTTAAAAAAAATGTGTACTGATTAATACACCTCGGTTTTATCGCGCCAGTTTGTCAGCCAAATTCTTTTCCGTACCTGCCAGATATCATCTGTCACAAACTCTTCATTCATAAAACTACCAATGTTGATTAAGTTGGCTGATGGACTGGGTTAGCCAATCCAAAAAATCATTTATCAGCCATTCCATAAAGTACAGCTTAACCACTGCGGCAAGCAAAAGTAAGCACAGTCCCGTGACCTTATTCGAAACACATGCATATTACTAAGGGGTCAAAAATTCAGCCAAACTAAGGAGTCTAAATGGCTGAATGACATGATGTATTAGGTGACATGACAGGAAATGCCCTCAAACAAGTTTATTCCTTTAACATTTCAAAAATGCAAAAACCCTGTAATTTGTCAGCAGTGAATAAGTTTTCTGTTGATTAGTAGGCATTTTCATCTGCTTTAAATGGTCTTCACACCAAATCCCCATCTGTAAGTTTCGCACAATATTTCAACGTTTTGAGGTGAGAAGCCAAAATCGTGATTTTTTAATCCCATAGCGTACTGTGTAAAATTATATTGTCGACCCAAAATGGGGCGATTTTTCATCATAACATCAACCAAACATCCTTTAGTCCAAAGATTTCACAGGGTTAAATGAGAACAAGAGCGGTCACTGCCCGTGTGGATTCGTGGCACCTGTGGTTTGGTGGGTGTGACTGGTGGTACTTTGCAGCGTTTTGGAGATGCGGGACCCTGAAGGGAATGACTAACTGGTTAACTGATACAATTGAATGAAAGACCATGGTCCTTTAATTTGTAATGATGGAATGGGCTGGTATTTAGGTATTTGCGTAAATGATAAATAATGAATATACCTTACACTGAACTGGACCCATGCGAACTGATTAAAAGTGTGAGAAATTGATAGGATGGCTTAGCATTATTTACACCGCTAATTGTATTTTTGATTTTGATAATATAATATGCCTTAACACTGCCCTGGACCCATGTATGGGAGCTATGATAACACTTCCTTGGCCCAAGGGCAGACCATTTTAAAAAAAGGGTGATTTTTGGTGATTTTAAGAGTGCCGCATGTTGTCTACGGATAATAATTCCTCCAATGGTTGATTTGATATTTGTTGTCAATATATGAGTATTATCATAAGGACAAATTTGTATTTGCATAAAAATGCAAGTTATAAAAAAATGTCACGGTCATTGGGACCGCTAGTGTCAATCTGGCCGTCGCGGTTGTGAATGGGGTCGAAGGTGACATGAGGTCACCAAAGTGACATGAGTTCACCAAGGTGAAATGAGGTCACAAAGGTTACATGGGTTCACCAAGGTGACATGACTTTGAGGTCACCAAGGTCAGTAGGGTCAACATGAGGTCACAAAGATAACAAGGGTTCACAAAGGTGAAGAGGTCACCCACATGCTCCCAACGCACCCACACTTCCCCCTCCTGACCACACCCGCCCCCCTACCCTGTCGCACCCCACCCGACCCCTCCCCGACACTTATTTGGGAAGGGGCCCAAAGGTCATGGGAGGGGCACCAAAAGTCACATGAGGTCACCACGGTCACGTGAGGTCACCAAGGTCACGTGATGTAAACATGAGGTCACCAAGGTCCAAGAGGTCACCAAGGGCATGGGGTCACCAAGGTCAAATGGGGTCCCCAAGGTCAAACACCATGATCCCACACCGACGCACCAGCACCCGACCCCTCCCCAAACCACCACCCGACGCACCCACCCCGGCCACCTCCACAACATATCCCACCCCTCCTGACGCACCCCACCACTACCCCAACCCGGCCCCCAAACCACCCCCACCCGTGCCCCTACATATGATTCACACACCAAGGATGTATGGTATAGTAGTTTTTCATTGTATCAAAGAAGTTTGCATATACGATGCACCGTTTTAGCGATACAGCCCAATTATTGCATATTTAATTAGCTCATTTGCAATTACCTAAGCCGCATGTATCATGGAACTTAAAATGGCAACAAAGAAGAGATGCCCACCATAATGGGTTTTTGCGAAAGTGAGAATTTTACATGTACGATGTACCATTTATAAAATAAAGTGATTACGGCTGATTTTTTGCATATAATTAGCTCATTTGCATATGTATGCCGAATGAAATATGCCCAACAATCTAATCACAGGTCGAGAACTCTTTAACCCGCCCTTAACCAAAGTTACATATTTAACGACTGACGGACACTCCAGATATTAAATGCCACACAAGCCTTGCGGGAAAGGGTTAACATGTTTGACGGCCAAAGGTCAAATGAGGTCACAAGGCCCCCCACACATGAGGCACCCAACATGTCACCCCACCCGTCCCATCCTTTCTACAAGTTACATATCGTAGCCCTTACGAACTCATGGAAACGTTGCAACTCCGAATTTTGTTGCTTGCCCACAACCATGAAAACGTATAAAATTAGAAATCCAACATCCACAGGCATGGATCCACGAGTTTGCGATATATAAACATGCATCGTGCTAGTCTGGCTCTACGGGGCCATATATGAACACGCGAATTTTTTGTTCAAATGCTAAATCACAGCCTCTAAAATCGCCTCCAGCGTCACTAAAGCTTCACTTAGAATGGTTCTTGCAAAAAGGCGGTTTATGATTCATTTTCGTCACTTCTCGAAAACACACGACGCCATTTTTCTGCCTCAGATTCAGCGTTTCTTTATATGTTAGATTTTACGCAAAACAGGCGCAATCACTGTTGGACTTGCTTACAATGCCCATCTATGCCACTGATTTTCAAGGAAAACTTAGCATCATATGACGAAGGTCATTTAGGGGGGGTGGACATCAGGAATTCTAAAATTTCTATAAAAACAAAAACACACCACGGCTCTTCCATTGACTTACATTACACCCTCCTATGCTAACCGATGGAATTGCACGAGGTATAGGAGCTCTCGGGGGAGAAGTAACGAGTGGAATATCGGAATCTACTTGGAAAGTCGATTTCGTAGAAAGAACAGGCCCATTTGGTTTTAATTCAGAACACACCATATTTGGTAAAAGACACACCAATATGGATGATGGGGGCATTCTGGCTAATTTATCACTCACATATGGTTTTTGAACATTTTTTTTTATTAATCGTAGGGTTTCCCTGGGTTTCCATGAATAGTGTTGGTTTATGAGGTGTTGGCTCGCTGAGCTTGACATCGAGCCTGACAAGGAGGGTATTACTTTAACAATAGCGGAAAATGTGTCTACCAGCAGAAATGGGTCTACCAGCTGATGAAGCGTTTGTGGGGATTCGTTCCACGAATCCAATAAATGATAGTTAATTTTTCAGACACCAAATTTTGACCACTACTTTCTGAGGGTCCTGGGGATGAGGCGATTAACAATCAGGCCATGGACCTTAAAAGTATCCCACCATGCCTACATCTGTCTATTCCAAATTAATTCCATACACCACTGGTGAAGGCCACCGCTGCATTTGATATGCTTCCTATACGAGGGGGGGTTATGAATTCATTGGAAGGCCATGGAAATCACCATGGTGGTAAAGGCATGATGTTATGTGGTTGTCACATAGAAGTACATGTGACATTCATGCATTGATCATGACCAGACCATGGCTATACAAATTAATTTAATAACTTCCTTATGGGGGAAGCATATACTCAGCTTTAGTTGTGCCTTCAACAGGGGTTGCTATAGCTTTGTTTAGAATCGCTCAGTTTAAGAACAAATCAGTAAAATGGATATCTCCCATATTTGAAGTACGTGTTCATGTGTATTGCAAGAGGAGGATATCAAAATGCACCATAGACAGCTCGCATATGTGTCAATGTATCAAATACCAAGGGCATGAGTATCACAGATGTATCAAAGTACATGTGCATGTAAAGAATATGTATCAAAGAATGTATCGGAGCACCATGAGGGATAAGATCTTTTTTAA
>JAMKCH010017401.1:0-23212 GCA_023653785.1 Ophioderma brevispina
CGAAAACTATAGAACTAGCGAGAAAATTGAACGTTTTTGTCGGGTAAAAATTCGGTGCTCGCAAACACGGAAAAGTTAAAACGCAATCGCTACGGGCCGCATCCCCTTTTCCCCAAAATGCCTTTCGGTATTATCCCAGTCGGTGAGAATTTTCAAACGCGCGCCAACTTTTGGTTTCAAATTTTAGAAACAGGATCACGCACTTACCGGACCGCCGTACTGACCCTGTACACAATGGACCATCAAGTACCGTGGGGAAATAAACTTGCGGTTTTGATGCTAGACGCGAATGATAGGGCAAGCCATATTCATACTGTGCTATTATAGTGGTTAACCACTAGAACGCTATTTTTTTTTATCTGGATCTTGAGAAAGAATGGATTTGAAAGCTAAAATTCAGGACAGGACGACAATGAGAAGAATAAGGCCTTTCATCTGACATACCAAATTGATACTACTTCCGGGTAAATCGGGGGGTCCCAAAGACGATCGGAACATAAGCACCTTAATGTACAGTCAAACCTCACAGCTTAAAAGTCAACTCATTTTATTTTTGTACACTCTCGTAATAAATATTTTATTGCACATAGTAAGTTATGGTCAACTGTTAGTTCTGCTACCCTGTCTTCAACCCATCTACGCACTAACGCGATGATTGTCTTTTTTAAAGATCTTCTTGGTCAGAATCTGTAGGTGTTACCGAATTGTTTTGGTACCAAAACCTCAAAATCACCAAAAAGTGAGTTACGTTTGTCAACCCTCGATTTTATCCCATTTAGGCATTACTTAGAATGCCCATGCACCATAGTACCATAAACAAATTACACCTTTCTGTTATCAGTGAATAGTGCATAGGATATTCTGAAGTTAGTCCTCAATTTCTTCTACACATTCATAAACTCAGACATCTGGATCTAGTTGTTTTGATTGTTTACTAAATTACAGATTACAACTTCATCCTCACACAGGCTTTTAGGAATGGTGGTTTCCTGTCACAAATAGGTTTGAAAAATTCCTACCATGGAATTAATATCGTAAAATTGTACTTAACTTAACATGGGCACAAGATAAATGATTCATGAACTTAGTTTTGTGTCTTGCAAATGTTTAGTGTCAATGGGAGAAATTTGCAGAAGGCACATAGGAATTACTCTGGTCGTATGTCTGTGTGTGTATATGTGTGTGTATCGTATGTATGTCTGTGGAAAAATGTTAACCCTTAATATATTGCATGGCCGTCGGACTATGAGTTCTCTAAGGTATGATGATGTAAGCTGGTGGAAAGGAGGGGGAGGGGTAGGATGACATGTTGGTGACATAGTATGACCTTGGTTGACCATTTTGACCTTTGGCCTCATTCAAAAACCGCGACGGCAGACGGACACTTGCAGGTTCGGGAACACGCGTGATTTTTAGTATACAAAATTTAACAATGATAGTAATAATCTTTGAGCAATACATGTGGGGATTAAAACTCTTTTCAGAAATATGCACTTTATGTCCCTGCACAATGCAATACAAACCTTATCTGGTGCATCAGTTCTTTCTGCCAATGACTGCAAGTAATTATGCTGGTTGGCAAACAATGAACAGCTTCTTATAGGCTAGCCTAGCCTTCCACGTTGCCAATTGTATATAGTATTTAACATTCTTATGATAAGCTTATTTTAAAGTGACAGGAGGAGATTTTTTGGAATACAAATTTCTCTCAAATTTAACTGGATCGGTTGTAGACCAATTACAGAGAACACGTTTCGAAGGTTTATGGACAAACAGGGTGCAAAAAGAAAAACGCAAACCTTGTTTTGACTAGCCTTGCTATATCGTAAATTCGTTCTCCATAGAAAACCATGTTTGACTTTCTGGCGTGCACGACAGAAACTATAAAACATCTTATTACATAAAGACGGCGTATACGGCTTATTTCACTTCAGGTATGATCTAATATTGGTAAGCATTAAAAATTATGTAAAAAAATGGGTCGACAAAAATGGGGGCGCTTCATTCTGGAAATCTCATGTCTCATTAAGACAGGTTCAAGATCTGACGTGTTTGGAGGAGCAAAATAGTAAAAAAACAGAGTTCAGAATTTTGAATGAAAACAACTTTTGCTGGGGTGAAATTTTGTGTAGAAAAACGGATCTGCATTAAGAAATGCAAAATAACTCCCCCCTTAAATGCTACACTTCAAAATACAAACCTCCACGATATCCGAATAGGGAAAAGAGACAACATGCTAAACTAGGAATAAACAATAATTTTACTGAACCTGTCAAAATTATAACCATAGAACAATAAGTAAGGTATTCTTACTTGGATATTTTAAAATACTGTATTAATTTATTCTGAAAACTAAGTCAGCTGTATCTAGCTGGTATTTTAGGTGGACTTGGTATGATATAGATGCCTTTGTACATTAAACGACCTATTGCCGGAAGGAAAAAAATGATTGATAAAAAAAATTCCAAACTCAAAAAAATGAGAGTCCTAGGTCTAAATAAATATGAACTTGTTGTAGGGGGAGTATTGGGCATAACAAGTTCATGTTTTTAAATTCCCATAATCTATAGAATTTTTGAGTTTGAATTTTTTTATCAAATTGAAAAATTTTTATGCCTGCCGAAAAATTAGGGGTAGGGTAACATTTTGCATTGACATGATAATTTTCTTTGTAAAGAGCATTCTGTTCAAAATGTACTACTACCTATGTTTTGCTATGCATTTCTGAACAAAGACACAAAAATGATACATCTAGGGTATACCTTGTGAAATGTATGGTAATCCGAAAATGGACAAAAACCTCAAATTTGCGTAAATTTTGTCACTCAAACATACCATTTCAAGAAGCTCTAACCAAAAACAGGAGGAAGTTTGAACGATTGCAAAACCTAGTTTATTGTAAAGATAGGTGAATAATTTAACATAACAAACTTGGGCTTATTTTTTGTTTGTAGAATGGTCATTGTCAAATAAGAAAGTCAACATTTTTGTCACTCAAAAAGGCCAAATTTGGCCAAAATGACAAATATGGATTATATCTCAAAAAGTTGTGATTTTCACCATTTTCAGAACTGCATGTAATTTTACCTAGAAAACATTACATTGATCAATATTTTTAGTTGTTTTCATATCTAAAGAATGTTTTCACACCCGTGTCCGCAAACGCAATCAGATCTTGAATGCGGTCTTAAGTGTGTTAAATACTATATTACTAAAAGCTAAGAAATTTTTCACAACATGAATTAATTTGGTTTTACGTCATGGTCGACACTAATTAATATATTGTAAAGTTTACACTGTCAGGTCAGCAATGCAGTCTGATTTATTATGCACAGACATGCGAATGTCGTCTGCTGATTAATACACGATAGTCGATAGTAACATTGTACAGTGTGTTAACTTGGACATGTGCACGGTTTGGCGATAATGCATGGGAAAGTATACCAGTTATTTGGCCATTTCAGGAACAACCACAAAATGCATATATTGAAGAAATAGTTCAGAATGTTCCAAGTCAAAATCACCAATTGAAACTTAGAATCTTGAGGGTTTTCTCATTCTACTTTACTGCGATAGAAAGTTCTCCATTTCGGCCGCCTCGATTGCTAGAGGACGCAAATGGAAAAAAGTTGCATGGCAATTCATGTGACTAATTAGGTCACATGAGTCGCAGATCTCATAATCATTTTAAGTCCCTTCCGAAGATAATTTATTACGGATGGGTTCTTTCAGTAAACTCCCAATAATTTTGGTTACTTCATTATTTCAAAGGCCTGTTTCAAGGTAAGCAACAAAATTTGCCAACATGGAGGCCAGTGTTCCACTTTTTTGATAAATTATGTCATTATTATTTATAGGAATGTTGTGTGGTGTATCTGTTAGAGTACTCGGCTGAAAAAATAAATTAACCAAATCATTTAAGATTAGTAACATATTTTTAACTTTCAATGAATTAAATCATACTTTAGGGGGGATCTTTAAATTGAACAACTCCCTTAATTTTTGGTGACTTCTTGTCCAAAGGCCTGTTTCAAGGTAAGCGACAAACTTTGTCAACCTGGAGGTTAAATGTTTTCATTTTAGTTTAGAAAATTTATGTATTATGTTATGATTGAGTGTTAAAATAAGTTTTTAAAACGTTTAAAAAACGTATTATAAACGTATTATAAAAGAAGAAATTAAAAATATTTGAAATTTGCAGGAATACTTAAACTTAAAAGATATAAGGATTAAGTTTGTAGAATTCTCATAAGTTATTTTTCCAACTGAAAAATAGACAGAAAAACTAGAAAACAGCAATATAAAGATAGACTCCCCATGGAATTATGTGTGTAGTAGTAGGTCAGTATGGGACAGTTAGGACTAAATATCAATTTGGGCCTTAGTAGGTTCTTTGAATTCATCACTGTAGGCATTTTTTCGTATTAGGACACCTACAAGCTGTTCAAGACATGCAAAAATGTGATTTTTTTAAATGATTTTTCGAGTGTCTGCATTAGGCAAAATCAATGGTTAGTCTACTCTTAACATCTCAACCCAGAGACCTTGTCCCTTATAAGAAGAAATCTTTTACAGGAGTATAAAACAATGTTCATGTGATCACTCGTGCCTATCCTGTGATTATTTGATGTTTGTTGGCAAAAAAATATTTCAGAATTGAATTGCTCTTCCAGTCGGCAGGGAAAATGAGTGGTCATCTTGGGCTGGCAAAGTAAAATATTGATAGTTTTTGTGTCGCGTGAACAAATGTGCATGGAGGCACCATACTAGTCCAATTTGTGTGTCCCGTATGTCCGTTCCGTATGCCGTCCGTATGAATCGGTTAACCTTTTTAAAAATGCTCTGCAGGCGAAACGCTATCCCCGATTTACTTTCAAACTTGAATAGGATGATAGAGTGAGTTGCGCAATATTATGTGTAGGTTGTGGCTGCAATTATTTGCATTTCATGAATATTAATTAAGTAGCTTATTTGCATATTTTGCAGACATTTCGGTTAACCTTTTTGAAAATGCTCTCGGCTGGCGAACGCTAATCCCTATTTACTTAGCACTTGGTAGGGTGATAGAGTGATGTGCCAGAGAAAGATGGTAGCTTTTGGCTGCCTTATTTGCATATTTCATGAAATATTCGTTATTTGGCGGTCAAAATGTTAATCCTTTCCCCGCAAGGATGTGTGCAAGTTATCTTGGAAGTTCCGTAAGCGTATAATGATGTAACTTGTGGAAGGAAGCGTTGATGAGTTCTGACCGGCTTGGATGTTGGGCATATTGGAACAAATTACATATTGCAATGAGCTGATTTAATATGCCAAAAATCAGCGTAATCGCTATATTTTAAAAAAGTATCGGATATGCAAAATTCCTTCACTGCACAGAAAAAACCATTATGGTGAGCATCTTCTTTGCCATTTGGAATTCTGATACAGCGGCTTAGGTATGCAAATGAGCTAATTTTAAATATTGATATTGCTGAAGATGAATCGCCTAAAATGGGACATCGGAATCGCGAAATTCCTTTGTACATGCAAAACTACTATACCAACATCTTTGTGCATCCTATGAGGGGGAGGAAGGTGGGGTGGGGTGGGGTGTTGGGGGCCGGTGGGAAGGGTGGGGTGTGGGGAGGGGGAAGGGTGGGTGGGGTGTTGGGGAGGGGGAAGGTGGGGTGTGGTGAGGGGGAAGGGTAGGAGTGTTGCGAGGGTGGTGGGAAGGGGGAAGGGTGGGGTGTTGGAAGAGGGGACAGGGTGGGGTGTTTGGGGAGTGGGGTGTGTTGGGGAGGGTGGGTGCGTCTGGACGGGGTCGGGTGGTGTGCATCTGGGTGGGGTAGGGGTGGTGGTGTGGGGTAGGGTGCGTTGGGGTAGGGTGACGTTGGGGTAGGGTGCATTGGGAAGGGGGGGTGCGTCGGCGGGGCGGGGGGGGTGACATCATGTGACCTGGTACCTTTGTTGTGACCTTTGTGACTTTGTGTTGTCCCTTGGTGACGTCTTGTGACCGTGGTGACTTCATGTGACCGTGGTGACATCATGTGACCTTGATGACCTTATGTGACCTTGGTGACTCATGTCACCTTTGGCCCATTCACTGTGTGACGGGGTAGGGTTAGGGGTGGGGGTTTTGTAAGGAGGGGGAGGGTTGCCTCGGGGGCAGGGTTGCGCGGGGGCAGGGTGCATTTGGGGGAAGGGGTGGGGTAGGGTGGGCGACCTCATGGGCATTGGTGACCTATGGGACCTTGGGGACCCCATGTGACCTTGTAACAACTTCTCTCCAGTGCATTTCTTCTCTCTCTAATCATCTTTTGCCAAACTTAATCATAAAACAAGTGATCTCGCAACCAGGCGAACTTGTGGTTCGAGAACCGCCTTGTCCTTGTGTGAAATAAGGTGTTGTAGTTGTACTTTGATTGGACTCTACGGCTACCTTTGTTATGTCCATAGTCTTGGCAAATCTGATTTTCTTCAATGACATGTTATCTTCCAAAAGTGTCTTGATCATAAAGAGTGTGAGGGGCATGCGTGTACAACAGGTTCTGCTGTGTCTCAAAAATTTGTCCCTGTTGGTAGCGTGCTGATGTCATCTGTATCAATAGTTCTGTTCACACTAGCGCAACGAATCGGGAAAAAAACGACCCGGGTCGACCCAGATTGGCAATCAGTGTGAACCAGGAAGTGAACGGTTCGTACGAATGCCTAGCAACATCAGTGAAGTCCATGTTCAGCGGACTTCACTGTAACTTATCATTGGAAACTAAATTTTTTATGAAAATATGAAATGAAAATTATGAACTAATGTTAATAAACATTGTAAATCAGATGTTTCACAAAATTATCGGCACGGCATGTGAACGTCGGGATGTCAGTTCCCTGTTCCCAGCACTCTCTTCATTATGTCATACCCAGGATTCTGATTATGGGATTCGGTGAAACTTCTTCGACAGTGCCTTCCATTTATTCTGTAGTCGTACTTATTAGTACATGTAATTTAGGATTATTTTGCACTTGTTCATCGGCCAGTAGTTCTTGAAAAGCCTCAGTTTCTGTCTGGGAACCATTTTTAGACATTGTAAAACAATTTGGACAAATAATGGCGTTCCGAAACGAATCATCTAGCTCAAACAAGCGTGTGTAAAAAATAAAACAACGGTCACAGGTCAGGTCAGCAGTCGGGTACCTGACTTACGGAAACTGGGTCAAACAGTTCTGTTCTACTGACAACCCGTGTTCAAAAGTGGGTCGGACCCAGGTTAAACCCTTCACTTTCCCAGGTTTGAAATTTTTGATCCGGGTTGGTTTTTGTGTAGCCTGCCCTTAAGGCAGGAGACAAGGCACTTGTCATGTGGTAGTTTGTTGTTGTCTGTTGCTGAAAAGGGTAACATTTGCTGATAATATCTATACTTGAGGGATTTAACCAAACCTTGGATCACAGTTGCAACATGGTATCCCCCATTTCTTGATGAGGTCAAGGTCACATGCACAAGGTCAAAAGTTCATGTGAGGTCAAGTTTTAAAATAGGCTGTCTGAAAATGTTAAAATTGACCTCAATTCGGAACTGAACTTGGTTTATGGGAATTTACATGCAAACCCTCATTGTTTGAGGTCCAAGGTCACATATCAAGGTCAAAGGTCACATACAAGGTCAAAGGTCATGTTAGGCCTATCATTCACTTACACCGCGACGGTATAGGCATCTGAAGCGGTCCGAGGACGATGTTATTTTATCCTTTTTTTAATATTATTAATTTTCATGAAAACGGTTCATTTTTTTTTTGGGTGAAATTTGAAAATTAGCTACAGTTGAACACCGACATAAGTGTGTGGAACATTGTTTGGAAGATTCAACACACAAAAATATTATAATTAACAGGCAAATGTGACTAGTATTTCATGCATACAAAGGATTTCAATTGATATTTTTATTTGAGATTATATACAAGATGCTTGAACAGGTTGGTGTACAGACAAATATAAGTTAAGACGTTGGGCTGGGGTCACATAAGAAATTTACGTAAGATCTCAATGTGAACGATTGTAATAAGGCGGAGTGCGTGGCGGCGTTGTAAAAAGCACAGGGAATTAAGCTGGCGTCCATGAATTGTTGACAGTGTAAATTGTCGGAATAAATCTGGATTTTTCGCAAGGAAGACTCAATGGACCATGAAACCATCGACGTCTTATTTAGGGATATTTCATTATATATGTGGCCGATAGATTTATGCCAATTGATAAAATTCCTTTAAAATAAAGGGAAAGCACATGTTCTCTTTATACCAACTGACAGGTTCACATTTAGTGAGCAAATGTGAAAATGGATTGCCGTGTCAATTCTTTTTCCGTTTATCCCCCGCTTGAAAAGCAGGGGATATTGTGACATCAGGATTGCTTGTGTGTGTGTGTAGGTGTGTGTATGTGTGTGTGTACACCGATTGTGGTGAGGAGTTCCAGGTGTCAAGGTCTGCAGGGTCATCGAAGTCAAATCACTACACATTGTTGTATGTCCAAGAAAACTTGGTGGGTGTTTGTCGTAAACATTGATACCAAAGGTCATTTCCAGGGTATCCAAGTCAAATCACTGCAAATGGCTGTTATGGCCATGAAAACTTGGTGGGTGTGGGCAACATTCACTGCTGGATGGAAATTTGAGTCATTTCGGTCATACGGGGTATCAGGTCAAATAAATATAAAATGGTGTATGTATGGCATGAAAACTGGTTGGTGTGGCAAAAATTCATACCAAAATTTTTGAAGTCATTTTAAGGTCATATGGGGTAATTCACGCAAATGCTTGCATGGCTTTAAAACTTTGTGGTGTGGGGACATTGCTGAATCAAAAAATTGTAAAGTCAAGAAGTGTCATCCAAGGTCAAATAACAATGGTTGTAGGGTCCTGAAAGTTGTGGTAGGGTAAGTCAAGATTTGATACCAGAATTTTCAAGGGAATTTCAAGGTCATCTGGGCTAAGGCAGGGAGCCGCAAGTAGTTTTTCATCAGAACCAGATATTTCCATCACAATCATCTTCTTTGTAATCTTAAAGGTATATTACTTGCCTCCCTTTACTACCTTACTACCAGTGACGGGCAATGTATCTTTGTGTCAGAACCCGCCTTTTTAAATTATCAGACATATCTCCTTGAAAATTATCTGGAAGTGCAATTTCGGACGTTAATGTCACATTCCACAATCCCGTAAAATGTTCTCCATGCTATGCCATTGACTATATCATCAAATGATAGCATGATATGCAAATGGCATTGGCTGCTTGTCCAAGACAACACTACTGCACGGTCTTCCTGCCATTTCCTTTTCCATAATCCACTCTAATGTGTATGAGTGAATATCCTTGGGACAGAATGTAGGCTGATGTAGCTGTGGTTTCCTTTTGCGCAAAAATTCCATTACAGTTTACTTCTTCAGATTCTAAGTTTTGGGGTTAAATGACCTCCATATGGTAATAATAGCATCCTTGGAAATTGCTATAAAAAGATTTCCTTGTATTGGGCAAAATCGATCTACTGGTATGCATCTGTGTCTAATTCGGCACTACCTTACCAGTAAACAATGTGTTTCAATGGTGACATGTGTCTATAAGCTGCTACCCACTAAAGCCCCCCTCAACCTGTGTGGCCACATCTCACCCCCAGGAGGACACTGATGTCCAGGCTTGATTCCTTTTTTATTTGTGCGGCCCAATAATTCCATCACCAATGGCCTTGGCTGCATCAAAGCCCATAGATATAATGCATTGGCATCAAATCTAAATGTGATGATGTGTTGTCGCGATCCCTTATTTTGTTGTAACTCCTTTCTGTTACCTATTAAAGACAAGTGAATGGGTCCACTATGTTCTGGCATAGTTTTTGTAGAAACATCTTTGTCAGCCTTCTTTAAATAGAGTAAAAGACACGTCTGTCTAAGGTTCTAAAGAGTACTTCAAAGTAAGACCAGGAACTGAAATTGCATTCTTAGTGTCTATTCTGGGAGAGTGGTAAAATCATGTCATGTTTTTCCAGGCCTATCAAAAACTTCTGCATTCACTTCTTGGACCACTTCGAGAAAATCTCTCATGGTGTGCATATGGACGTCTTTCCATATTAAATAACAATTTTTGTGACAGAAGTCATACCGCTCTCTTTATATTTGGTCATAAAGGCTACTTTTGATGCCCTAATGTGATGGAATTTTGGAGTATTGAAATTTTTCAGATCCGCCCATCCGCTTGTAAGGAAAATATCCCTGTTTGACTTCAGCACTGTATGCAGCAATTAAAGGATGGTAATTATATCCCGAGCAATTAGTTCAACATGCAAAATACTTCAAAGATTCAGTCTGAATACACTGATACCAGCTCCTTTCTTGATATGATGTCAAGAAATTCTGTTTTTTGAAGCAGAGCGGGTATAGATCCTACTGCCGACCCCGTTAACTAGCGTATTTCCTGAATTGAATCTGAACTGTCAACACCAAAAATGTGTTTGTCTAACTGGTCATAGCTCTTAAACGGTTGATATCGTTCTGCGTCTTGGGGGGGGGGGGGGGGGAAACTCAACTCGTTTTTGCCAAGCATAGTGGTAAGAGATGAAACCTTAATTTTTTGTTCAATGCTTTTGTTTTTTTCCACCTCTTGAAGATAAGCGACCATATTCTTCTATGAGTTTTTTTGGCTATCACCGATTCCCGTCATAACAACAGTGTCTTCGGGTTTGTAGCTTTCAAGGTTGGTGGCCACTTTCAAAATTCGCAAATTTGAAATTGAATGTTGCACGGTCCCGGTGCTCATCAGAAACATCTACCCTTCCTCCTTTGTTACTATCACATCGCTATCCTCCTACTTTAGACTCTCGCCTTGGAGGTCATTGTTTCATAACGCTTCTTACTCTGCATCTTTTTCTCTTGACCCTACTCTGTCCAAATTTAAGCATGGTTTGGATCTCTTTAACTTCCCATTCCAACCACTACCAGCTCTTCCCCTGTTTAATTCTCTCTCAATACCACTCGGGACGAAGATGAATCTATTCAGAGCAATAAGATTATCCTCTTGACTGGTGCCACCTTATCAATTGTTCAATGACAGGGACGAGTAGTGGTAATGATGGTGTTACCATACCCACTAATCATTTCCGTCATCAGTGGAAATACTCCATCGACACTGATGAACTACCGGTAGATTCTCTTACTAGTGACTACTTTTGACTATCACTACTTCTACTTTATGTTTCACTCTCCCTTCCCTTTTTAACTCAGAACCTGTCAATGCACCTCTAAAAGTAGGCGATTCCGGAAGAGGAAGTCCCACTTGGTAATTGAATACTCTTAGAAATATATAATACATAGATACATAATGATAATAGTTAATACCTCTCTCTCCTCCTCTCCTTAAGCGCCGGGTTTCCCGCTGATCTGCAGGGTTGCTGATCCCAGGGTCGCTTCCCTTTGTCTTTCTCTCCATATATGAGATTCTGTCTCCTGTCATCATCTTCTTTCACCTGGAAGTGGAGGACCATGTCCTGCTTTACATTGTCCTTCCATCGTTTCCTGGGTCTTCCTCTAGGTTCTTTCCATCAATCCTTAGTGTTCATCACTTTCTTAGCCGGGCCTTCATCCACCATCCTCATTAACATGACACCGTACCAGCTCATTCGATCTCTCTCACTTTCTCGTTGATATCATTCACTCCTCACTCCTTTCTGTCCCTCTTGGACTCCTTTTATCCTCCTTAACATCCTCATCTCTGTTGTTTTCCAGAATTCTTTTCCACTCTTCCCACTTTCCATGACTCTGCACCGTACAGCAACACTGGATGGATGATGGTGTTATAATAATACCTTAATTCACTAATTAATAATTAAATTACAGAATGTGTACTTTACATTAAAAACCTACACCACTTACATTAGACCTACAAATGTAACAATTATGGCACTCTCAAAATAAACGGCGTTTGGTGCAACAATGGGAGGGAAACTCATCCATCTGATGAGGCCCTCGACCAGTCTATCCAATGCTGGGCCGACAACGTGCAACACTAATGTGCCCATTCATATTTCATGATTAGTGGCCACTTTTTTGAATTTTGTCTTTTTCCTTCCTAGCATGTTAAAAATTATGGGATCAGAGTGTCATTATTTGGGGTTTTACCATTCCTCCCTAATGGGCCCCCCCCCCCCCCCCCCCCCCCCTCCCCCCCCCCCCCCCGATCTTCAAATTTAAACCGAGTGAAAAAAAATTGGGTTTTTTCTACCCGGCGAGCATTCGCTCGCCGGAAAATTTTAAGCGAAATAGGACAGCGCGTCCCCCCATAGTTGATAATTCTGATCCCCATCCCGCCCTGCTTTACTAACCGCACATTTTCAAGTGGTTCTTAACAAACAAACATCATTATTTCTGGTTAGCAAAATTGCCATTGGATTATTTTATGTCCTAAGATTTGGATAAACATTGTTTTGCTTACCTCTAATTTGTGTTTTTAGAGCAAAATGGATCGGAGCCTCATTGTCCGTTCACCTCTTTGTCACATCCACCATATTTTAAAATGTAGAATTTGGGGTTTAATAATAACAAGATGAAATATTCCACTTGTAAGCTTATTTTGTGAAATAAGCCTTTGAAGAGCTTTATCTGGTATCCTACCATTAGATCTCCGATCTGTAAGTTTCGCGCTGATATTTCAATCCGTTGTGATGTGACAGCCTAAAAACGTATTTTTAAACGCCACATAGAGTACTGTGTAAAATTAATATTGTCGACCAAAATAGGCACATTTTTCGCTCAATCACTTTCCAACCTAACATCTTATGGCTTCTAAGATTTTGAGGGTAATAGAAAAATAGTAGCTTTCTTCTATACCAAATGTTGACCACTTTCCAGTAAAATCAAGTTGGGGCTTCTGGGGACGGAGGCTAGTTCTGCTGAGCAAACCTTTAACCGCGTCGTCTTTTCATTCATCTTTTATTAACATTTGGACATTATCGTATATCATCTACCGTAAAGGTTATGCCGCTGTACAATTGACTTGGTAATCAACAATAAGCAAATGCCAAATTTTAAAGTCATCTGACACTCGTCAAGATTTTTGCAAAACTTACCTCAAACAGGACTCTTTAGCATCTTACAAATATACAGAACAGATCCCACAACATTGTTTTTCATCCAAACGGCAAAAAAAAGTACTATTGGATGAATTTCAACGCAGAATTTGTTCTCCTTAACTGTCATGAGTGATTGGTTGCCAGTTTCGGAGTTTGTGGCGGTTCAAAGGTCGACACACGTACGTTGGTTTGTTGTCAAACAAAACAACGTGTGGATTCTTGTTCTGTAGTATTGTTAGATCCTGTTTGAGGTAAGTTTGAAAAAATCTTGACGATGTCAATGACTTAAATTTTGGCATTTGCTTATTGTTGAAACCAAGTCCATGTACAGCTGCATAACCTTTACGTTAGCTGATATACTATAATGTCCAAATGTTAAAAGATGAATGAAAGACAAAAAAGGTTAGTGTCAGCAGAACTAGGGAACTAGGCTATTATCGATCGGAGGGATAACGAGAGAGAGTGGGGGGGCGGAAGGGAAGTGTAAACTGGAGAAAAGGGAAGCCTAGCTTGAGATCCCTTTCCCTTTCTTTTGTTTGATGTATTCATAACCATTTCCATTTTTCATAAACAATTGTCTTTTAGCCTTGCTCAGTAATGCATGGCTTATGAAACATAATTTGAAACAAAGGGCCGAAAATGTGATAGGTACTTGGCAAAAATTGTTGGACTGAATTAAAACATAATTCTTTAAGATTAAACACTACTCATATGATGCGAAAGTGTCCGTTCCAACAGAAGCCTCGACCTGTCACCCTCCCCCATGAATAGTGGAGAGGGGAAAGAGTATAGGAGAGGAGAATCGGCTGCCCCGTCGGCCCCTACTCCGATCCGTTCTGGTGGAGAAAAAGGAAAAAGTACTGAGCAACAAAAGACTCCCACTCCAGTTGTGGAGATTGTACGCCACTTGGTCTCTCGGACGTCAAGCAAAGCATTGGAGTGTGTAACTTTCTCCACGTACGTTCCCCTTTTTTACAGCCGAATCTTATCCATGCCCTCTTGCTTGTATTCTTCCCGCGCGGCTGAGGATTTCTTGAAGCGCCGGCTGAGTAGTGTCTTCCTAATTAGGGGGGGGTCTGTCCTATTGGGGGGGGAATACGATTAGAAGAGGTAGAGACATGGGAGGAAGGGTGAGAAGAGCGAGGATGGGAAGAAGTCCCATTCCACTATGAGTTCCAAATGCTCATCCACCAATGGACACAGTTCAGTGGATTACACTTGTACATGCTTGACCTGACTGACCCATTGTGTTGATCTGGGAATCATGTATCATACCCAAAAACCAAGGGGTTTTTCTAAATATATTGGGAATGAAACTACTGAACTGTTGCCAAGGGATTGAGATTATAACTAGCCTCACTCATAGTGGAATTGGTAATATGTCACATCCAACTTTTTAAAACATGGATGGTCAATTATCTTTTTTTCCTGGCCGCTGGCATTTTTTGTCCCTATTACCTATACAAGAGGTTTAAATAAAACCATTGCATTGATCAAGCCACACATTGATTATTTTTAGTGTGACGTAAACAATAAGTAGTCATTCCCCATTTTTGGTCACAAAATACCCCTTGAATTTGCCATATACCTGGAAATAACAACCCATTTATTCAATTTGTTCCTAGAGGAAGCCTGGGGCATAGCTTCCGGTTGCCCAATGTCATTGTCATTATATGGACAAGTCTGTACATTTTCATTTGTAATTTGAATTCATTTTCAACAAAATTACCAAAATTAACAAGTATCTTTAATTTTATTGAGAGGGGTGGGATAATTAAGCTTGCCAAGGTTTTTTTTATGAAATCTGTAGTTTTGGCAAGAAGAAAATGAGTAGTAAAAACTTTTTTAACTCCTTTAAAAATTGACCCCTCAGTTGACAAAAAGCGGGCGCCTAATTGGAATGGGCCAGATACCAAGATCACCGTTAGAAACCCTGCAACAGGTGTACTACTCTTTTATGTCAACAAGGGTGGATACAACTCAAGTTGTCCTGTCCACACCATAAACAAATGCCTGCGATGCGAACCTCTGTTTGAAACCTATTTAACATAAAAATAAATTTTCGAGTTATTCTTCAGAATTACTAGTATTGCTGCAGTTTTTGGTAGACCTGGGCACATCCTAGTGAATGCATATTCTAGCATCTGAATAATGCTGCTGTTTGTGTCAGACTGCCAACATTTTGTGATTTTTCTAGCATCACGGTAACGAATGCTGCTGTAATTTTTGGCAGAATTGCTGCATGTTCTAGTGATTCATTCTAGCATTACGAATACAGCTCATTTTGTCAAACTGCGCACGTGTTTGTGTGACTTATCCAGAAAGAATGAAACTACTACTGATTTGTTGCAAAGACAGTCCCATTTTTTATCGCCCTGGCTTGAAAGCAGTAGGGTGATTTGCAATGCCACAGGTCCTGTATATTTAGGTTGTGTGTGTGGTGTTTCCATTTAGGTTTTGTTTTTTTCATGTCTACTCTGTTCTAAAGTTCAAGTCCGATTTACAACGACTTGGGGGTTATGTTCAATAAGGGGTCGCCTTCATGTGGGATGATGTCAAAGGTCATGACCACGGTCAACGGTCATCGGAGGTCATGTTTTTCACACAGACTGCCATCTTGCCAGGGGAATGGACGGCAGTTTAACCTGCAGTAGTGTTGACCATCTATCTTGCAATACTGAATACTGCCATTTTTTTGCTTTACTGAATATAACATTTTTTTCAGTTTTAGTAATTCATTCTAGACAGTGCTGAGTGACTGCCGCACTCTTTTAATACTGCTCAATTTGCTATCGAAATCATGTCATTGCTCAGCTGTAGTAATTCATTCTAAATAGAGGTACTGGCAGTGTTTGAAGACTCCATGAATTTCTGATCTATGATTTCAATGTTATCTAAAGATCTCACAAGCGATGAGAAGAGATGCTGCTAATTATGTTACGGGTTTGCCTGAGGATGTATCGACTGAAAACTTTTGGCACATGGTGATGTTTGGCGGAAGGGATTGCATATAGTCAACAAACGGGTTGTGATTTTGTTGGCTCCATGCTTTCCTTCCCGACTCGGGCCACAAGTAGCATCTTCTTGGTGTCTTGTTCATAGATTGTTATAAACTACAAGCTTTCTTTGTAGCGTAGACTAACATCAGTGAAGGCATGTAAAGCACTGGCCTGCAAGTCAAATGGTATTGCTCGTTAATGCATTATCTTCTGTAGAAGGCATTTTTCTAGGCTTCGCATTGGATTGAACAACTCTTTTGTGCTCCAGATGTTGCTTGTAGGAAGAGTCAAATTATACTTTTGCATCTTCAGTTAGATTCTTGTACTTGCTACATGTCAAGCACTGGTCCTTCTTTGGCTAGTGAAATCCATAGTTGAACTCATTGTTAAAAATACACCTGTATACAAATTCTGAAACTGGAGTGTATCCATTTTCTTCTCACCATTCAGGATACAGATCTTTGTGCATTTTGCAGATAGTCAAACCAGACTACAAGTATTTGCGACGAGTGTCTTTTCTGGTATAATGGGACTCCATCACATGAGTATACACATACCATATCGTCAGCTTAATAAAATAATTGCCCACTCAATATTTACTACTTTTGAGAAAAACAGAAAAACGTTATATATTTGTTACTTTGATACTTTTATTAACCATTCAAAGAATAATACTTTATAAGTACAAGATTGAACTCAGGCCTATGTTGTCACATGCCAATACTATTACATAGCCGACTAAAGTGACTTAGGCAGTTTGAGAGCATATATTTCTGTGACTTAAACAGTTTTATATTTCAGTCTTCAATCTTACAGTATGGATAACTGAAGTTCAATTACTGTAAAATTAACTGTAAAACAAAAGAACAAACAAGTAGCAATAACAAAACACAACTTTCCAGTTAGCTAGTGCAGTATTCATAAGTGTAATAAACATTCCCACAATGTTATTAACAAAAGGCACTTAATTATACCAGTTTTATCATTCGCTGTGAAGTTCTGTTTTCACTCATGAGCTACTCGGGAGGAAGTTGATCAAAGAAGTGATGGCAATCAGCTGGGATCACATGCTTCATGGGCTGTAGATCATTGTATTCCTGTTTGTTATTGGGTGATGTGTGGTGAACATAGGAAGCCATTTCAGGTTGTGAGTCTGAATCCGTTGTGGAAGATCAACCCAAGTTGTAGCCTGTGAGAATGACAACTTGTACTGGACAACGCCACGTTTGTAACGCAATCCACGCAAATCATGAACCGTCGGGTCGCCTGCTTTCTTCCCAGGTCTAATGCTAGTCAAATGAGAACCTTCCATCATCTTGAAGTCTGCGTGTAACACCTGTGCAACTTTGTAGGGTGATGGCCTGATTCTGGTACTCGATCTGCATTATTACGATGTAATCTCTTTGGGTGAAGATGTCTGTTACCATCTTTCTTTCTATTGTATATACATGGAATCGCACTCCATCTGTGTGTGGTCTGCCACGAGATTATTCTGGGTTTATAGTTACGTTATGCTTCCTTGAGAGGGCACAGTAGATGTTTGCCACATTGGGGTTCTATTTTGGTAACCGCACGAGTACCCTCGCTCCAGATGACAATCTCCTCCAACTCAGGGCTGGTGGAAATAGTTTGTCGAAGTGTTTGGTCACTTGAGTTGAGCAAACACCTCGCTGCTTATGTCCACCTCCTTTCTCATTCCATACATAGATAAGCCTTCTTTTGAACCCCGGTCAAAGAGTGTGAATTTTTGTACTTGGAGCTTGGTTTTATAGTACGGACATATTGCTGGCCTTGGTTTTGGGGCACAGAGTACCCCCCGCTTGCAATCCCATGGTCCACAACAGACTTCTTTGCCCTAATTGACTCCCTTTTTCGTGTTTTTTTTCTCTTCCCCACGCTTCACTTTTAAAAAGCTTGATATGTCATCGTGCTGTTCTTGACTGATGTTGCCATGTTTAAATGCCTCACATACATCACATCACAGCGGTCCTTTCTCTGCGGGATGAAGACCCGAATAGTTTTCTTCATGCTCATCATATCTATCAGAGACTGCAGTGGAGCCGAGGTCCTTCACATCTAGATCTTCTCCAGGGTTTTCTTCACAGTGTCAACTGGATTTGAAAAGCAGCATAAGCAATAATCGCTGTACAGACTAAACCGATTACTCAATGAACTTCTAACATGGCATAGTTATAGAACATGACAAGGTCATGTGCTTCTACTTTTTTGGGACAGGCTTATAATATTAATGAGTTCATATGCATATTAAATTGATATAAAAAATCTCATCAAGGTTTGTGGATTACCAGTGTCTGCTTTAAAGGTGCAAATAACAGGTATCCTAAAATGTGAAACATCTGATTTTTGCACTGTGTAAAGCTTTCTATAAAAAATATCCCACGGAAGTCTTAAGCTGAGCACTTTGGTTACAAAAGTGAAAGTTCTATCTAATTTCCATTAGGAGCAAATAGGAAATTCAAGAGCCGAAGTTTTCTATTGAAATATTAGAATATACAAATCATCTTTTGTGTTTCATTGAAGTTATTTCTGTATCCCAAATAAGAGGTAGGGAATCTACTGAATGTTTCATCGAAAGAAATCACAGAAATATGGATGACTTGAAATCTTTAATATCACATTGAACCTGAAAACTTAGTTCTGCGGATGCATGGAAGCCTTTCTTGATCATTCATAATGCAAAGCACATACACCTTTGCATCTTGATCTTGCATGTGTCTTTTCCTTCAACTTCCCTAGGAATGTTTTGCCCGCTCTATCTTCATGCTGTTGAACACCTCCTCCTCTCCCTCAAATTTGGTGTCATTTTGCAGTTTGACTGGTCTGTTTCTTCTGCAACCTGTTCACCCCCCCTGCACAGTAGGAATTGTATCGGGTGAAAATGCATTTAGATGTGTTAAAGAGGCAAGGTTGAAAGCGTGGCTTCAATTTAGTTGCAGATTCTTTGAGGTTCTCTTGCCTTTTTGGAAATTTTTATATCCGTCAACTCTGCATTCTTGCAAATTACTCCCATCGTATTATATCACATGTTTTTTTGCAAGACTTTGTCGTCTTCTGCCTTTTCTTCTTTCCTTTCTCTCTTCTGTGACTTTCTTCTCCTCTCTTGTATTTTTCTTTTTTGTTTATAAGCAACCTGATATTTTTGATATCATGGATTGCTATGGGTCAGACTCTTTCCATTATATCACATCAAGGTCTTATTTGGCATTTGAGTGCAACTTTTAATGGAATTGGAGATGAATACCATGTGGAGCAGGGCGTTAATCAAATGGTATTGTCTTTTGTGCAGAGCACCAATTTTGAAATTTCATGAGAGAATTAAGAAGTGTGCATTTGACACTGGTGGGCATTGTCATTCATGTCGCATACAAAACGATGCCCAGGATGCGGGCCCTGTGGAACACCGCATAGGACACTGAGTGGGTCAAGTCAACTTGACATCTGCTCCTGTCCTTAAAAAGATCAAATCCAATCCCGAGAGATCCCATATCCTGAATTTTGTTGTTGCAGAGAATGGCATTGTCGACAGCATCCAATGTTTTCGCAATTTTCCAATAAAACCATTCCCATGTAACCTCTTGATATTTCCACTATGGATATGTCTGTAAGATGAACGAGAAATGTAACAGTAGAATAAACCTCCCCTAAAGATAAACCTATTCTATACTATACAAGATGTTATTTCTCCCTCAGATAGCTTTCCATCTGACATAAACACCCCTTTTCACAATATGAATGATACAGCCCTATACCTAGAATTCTGTTAATTACATAGCAACTCAACCTCTGAATAAGCACTACAAATGTCTATCAGGCAACTGAAATGTCATCACATACTTTCGTACATCATTATGTCATAGTAACTCCAACCTAAAAATGAATGAGATGGGCATTTGCAGGGTGAAAAATTGATATTAAATCAGATATTTTTTTACTTGAAGAACATGCCCGACTATTTTTTAAAAATATATTTTAAAACTATTTTATGCATCCAATTAGAAAGTAAATGACTTTATTTTAAAAATGATGAAATTAACATGCTCCATTCCACCTTAATGGGCACTGCTATTTTTGCAATTCCACAGTGCTCATGGGAAACAAAAACGGGCCCCAGTGCGATGTAAGCAAAATCATTTGCGTTCTGAAGAAAGTTACCATTTTTTTTTCGATTCTGATAAAGAATTTGTCACATCTTTTAACTGTCTGGCTGGCAGGTAAGTTGCTTATTAATTTTCTCTGATACACTAACTACATTAATCCGTTTCAATGACCGAGATTATCCTGGGATTCCACTTCTTTCAACTGCCTTATATTCAATACATAAGAAAATTTATTCTCACTTGCAATAACGTTCCCACAGTGCAACATGATGGCCTCTACAGACAATAGTTGTTCTTACTTAATAAATCATGTATCTATTTGGTGCTCTTTCTTTCTTTCTGTTATTAAAATTCTTAAGGGGGATGGCCGATTAAGGATAAGAAGTTTTAATGAATGTTGAGAGATTGCCTCACGCCGAAAACTCATCTGTAACGTTCGGCGCCGAATATTTCAATCCGTATTGATGCGAGAGCGAAAACGTGATTTTAACTCCCATAGATACTGTTTAAATTAATATTGGTCCGACCAAAAGGGGGCACATTTTCGTTCATAACTTAAAACCAAACATCATTTGCTCTAGATTTCACAGGGTAAATGATAAAAATAGTACTTCTCTTCTGATACCAAAATGTTGACCCACTTCCCGGGGGTTAAAATCGGGGGCTTCTGGGACGAGGCTATTAGCGGATCGGCCATGGACCTTTAAGGTATACTGTATTGTAAGTAAACGTACATGAACTTGTATTTATCAATTTTGGCCATTATAAAGGGCAAGAAAGGACTACAACTTGGGCAGTTTAGAGAATGGATACAACCTATATTCAAACCTAAAAGTTGATACATTCGAATAAATGAGGTTAACACTCCCTCATTAGCCTTCATATCTGAAGTTTTTGTGCTGACTCTCATCTGAGTTAGAGTTCTTGTTTTGCTTGATTTTTTACCACATTGATATCACCTTTGGATTTGCGTGAGCTATGAGCAATGCAATTTATTTATTTCAACAAGAAATGAAAATAAAATATTGTTGCGATTTAATGAAGTAATATTCTGAAAGCTTTTTGTATCTTATGGTGTCTTTTAGTCAATACAAATTGGATGTTACCATTTTGTTCACACAAAAGTGGCCGTTTTTGGCAAAATTGCTGGGAATCAATTTTTTGGTTGCTTTCAGTGCAGGATGCAACACTCTAATGGGAAATCCATACAATTCCTATATTTTTACCCTTAATTTAACATATTACACAATTTTTTAATGGTTATTTTCACTCCCAAAATGATTGTTTTTTTCCCGACAGGAAACCCTGAACATATCTGTAACAATGTCTTTTCTTGCCATGTACATGACTCCTTATCTTTTCACTTGTGAAACAGTGCATTGGCTGTCACCTAGAGAAAAATATATATAGAATTCCTGGTACTTGATTTGAGGCAAAAGTCACTATCTTTGCTGTATTCTATCTATGTTCTGAATCTACCAGTGCTTTAAATATTGCAATACACAGAAAACTGCTGCTGCGTCAGCAGCTGTTTATGCATCTAGATGCCAAGTAGCCATGTGTTCCGTTAATTGGTTATGTGAATTTGTTATTCATATATGATGCAATTGGTACTGCCTCTGAATTGCCTTGTCTCTGTAGGTACTGTGTTCTTCATAGACCACTATGTAATTTCAATTATTATTAGATCAATAATATATTTTTAACAGATGCAAAAAAGAAACAAAGACAAAGCATTTGAATCTGCCATCTGATGTTTGTTATGATCATCATTTAAAATGCCATTATGGATGTGCTTGATGGCCATTCCACTGTGTACTTGCAGTACAACCCTCTCCTCTTCATCAATAAGATGACTGTTAAGGCAATCCCATATTAGGATGCAACAGTTAGTCAGCATTTGGGTTCCAAACATTTCTCAAACAATGTTTGGTTGATCTCCTATTTGAGTATGCTTGGGCTCATTTTCACATGCAGACCTGGTGGGATATCTGTCAGCCTACCCAGAAGAGGCATGATTCTAATCTTTCTCATGGCCATGGGATTTCATCCCGATGTTGTTGCACATTCTCCTCCAGGTGTTATATCCTGGCATGTCAAACCCAGATTGGTGTTTCTCCATGTTGCCAAAATTTTCCAGGCCATAATGCTTTCGTTGGCAGATTCTCAGAATGTACTTCAAGAAGTGAAAGATCTTGATATCCTGTGCCTCTACTGTCTTCTTCACTAATGTGGTCACACAGCGCAAGCTTTAGTTTTTTCCTCCCTTTTGAAGCATTTGGTGGCTGGGTGTGATAGCCAACGCAGTTTGGGGTGCCTATGGGTAAATCTGCATACTGCTTGCTTGAAACGTTTCCCTAGTTTTTTGTTTGTTGAAATCCCTTGGTTTTTGATGAGATAGACCATATCCTTGTTTTTATTCACTCCTGACATTGGATGGAAGGTTGTGTTAGTTACATTATGATCAATGACCCCCCCCCCATGAGTGGGCCGGGTTTCACGGCTTGCTCTAACCCAAGGTGGAATCATAATTCTCCGCCCACCACCTCCAAAATCTACGGCTGCCTTGGCATTTCGTACCAAGTCTTCCTAGTAGTTCCCCGGCTCGTGTGGGGTGTTTCTCAATGAATGCTTATGTAAACTATGAATGCGCTCGTCCAAGTCTCGATGGACATAATGCTTGTTTAGATTTGTTTTTGATACCAGCTTATGATGAACCCAATCAATACGAACTTTTGTGCTTCAGTGCATTTTTTTGGTTCTAAAAAAGCATCTAGTTCCACAAACACTCCATTCCAATCTGATGTTATGAACTTCAATTGATAATGGGAAAATAGCAAGATCCTTGACAACAACTTTGTTGAAATAAGCCCGTCTGAAGCGGAGTGGTTCTAGCCCCAAAGAAATAACATTTGCTCTATGCTTTTCTTTTTAAAAAAAAAAAAAGTGTTTTGTTTTTTGGTGCACATTTTTGAATAACCATTTTTGGTCCATTTTTGATACAGACTTTGTTG
>JAMKCH010017402.1:0-22427 GCA_023653785.1 Ophioderma brevispina
CTGACACTTATTACAAAACTTGGAAGGAATGTCCATTAACATGTTGTTTATAATCGCTTATTTCTTAAAACTACTAACCGAATCGAGGCTGTTTACATTAAATGTTAAAAATATGTGGTTTAAGATCTTTTAAATTTCTCCAATGTGATACTTACTTGAAGTATGGGCACCAATAGTTAGGGTGTAATTCTTTCTGAGACACCCTGTATACCCCAACAATCATGTCACCCCAGAAACCAAGTTACAAAATGAGGATCGGTTTATCCACAAAATGGCAATGCCTGAATACAGAATGGCAAATACAATATTGATGCAATCACCATTTACTTGCCCAAAGTTCTTGCAGAACAACATTCAACTGGATCAAATTGAATGCAATAACAACACATTAATTTATTAGTGATAAAATATGTTTTCAGAAGATATAAACTATGACTAAGTCATAGACAAACTCCACAGTACATAAAATGATAAAGGCGTTGGGCTACAACTTGTTGTTACTGAAAATAATGTTACATTCCTCACTTTATTAAAATAAAACCTATTAGTAGTCAGCCCGGACCAGTTTGGGCACCAATTTAAGGGTAGGTGAAGAGTAGGAAAAATTTCATTGCTACCACATGTTAGGTAAATATTTGTGGATCATCGCCTGGTATGTAGAAAGCAGAAGTGGTGCAATTCTTTTTTATGGTCCAAAAAGATTCAAATTGACCCCAAATAAAGTAAAACTCTTAAAATGGTGATGTGATTTATTCCAACTTCATATTAAATGTATAGTATTTAATTTTCCCGACTATATTGCCTTGGATTCAGAAGAATTTTGAATGTTGGAATCTGGGTCAAAATTGCCCCAGAAAAGTCAAAAGGGGGTTGAAATTTGACCCACATGATGTAAAAATCATATTGAATGGGATGTATTTATTCCAACTTAAACTAGTTTGCATTTTCCCACTCTATAGCAGAAGATTCAAGAGACTTGGGAATGTTTGATCCACGGGTCAAATTTGGCCTCATAAGGGTAAATAAGGGATTAACTAAAAAATGACCCAAATAAGGTAAAAATCATAGCATGGCGATTTATTTACCCCCACTTTAAATTAAAATGCAGTAGTAATTTCATTTCTCCACTCTATAGCAGTGGATTCAAAAAGAATTGAATGTTGTAATCTAGGGTCAAAATTGACCCCAGAACGGGTAGAAAATGGTTTAAAATTTACCCACATACGGTAAAAATCAAAGAATGGTGATTATTTTATTCCACTTTATATTAAAATGCAGTGAGATTATTTCAAACATTTTCCACACTCTATAAATCATAGATTCATAATTTGAATGTTCATAATCTGGGTCAAAATTGACCCCGAAAAGGCAAAAAGGTCAAATTGACCCAAAATATAGCCAGTAAAAGTTAAAAAAATGGCAGGTAATCATTCCACATATATATATGCATTTTAAAACTTCTAAAACGAACCTCATTTCTATTACTATATTTGAAAGTATAGTAAAATCTAAATTGTTTGACATTGGCGGTCAAGATACACCCCAAAAGATCAATACATAGTCCATTTAGTTCATCTGATTGAACGCCTTGACTCCAATACCCAGCTGTCAACTATCGTGCCCGTATCATTCAACCGTTTTGCTATGAGGGCTAAAACGTGATTTATGAGCCTCCTAAATACTGTGTAAAAATAATAAATTAGGACACATTTTACTCATATATCTAAGTTAAATATTTTAAGTCCTTATGATTTCACAGAGGAAATGATACCATAGTACCTTTCACAGACATCAATATTATATTCTGACCATCATCATCTTCCACTTTTGTCAAATCCGTGGCGACTTCTTTGCAAATGTCTGAATCATGCATTGCTGCTCCCCCTTCAAAGTAAAAGCTGTATCTCTGCTGGCATAGCATATCAAGTAGGTTAGTGATCGGCTACCTCTTATACAGAAATAATAAAGGTCTGATATAATCCTGGTCCTTGACTTAAACATGCCCACCGACCTGTGCGCTCTTCTGTGCCACCATTGTGGAGATAGGAGGTATTCACCATAGATCCGATTTTCGGTAGATGTTTTTTTTCCAGAGATATTTTCAACTTACATGAGTAGCCTGGTATACATGCCATTTAAAAGGTCTGCAGCTCCCCCTTCATTGTCAAGTTTCTGCACGCATACATAAGACGATTTCCCACAGGCCTGTAAGAGGCAATCTTAGTTGCTCTGGAGACAACAGACTCATATTAACTACCATAATAGTAAAACATAAATAAAGCAGCAATAACCAAATACTTATTTAACAACATTTTAGGATAGCTTTCAGTCTGAAAGACCAACTGTTTTCTCCTACTGGAATACAATTGTTTTTTACCTGATATTAGTGCAGGGAAAAACGACTTAAATTGTGCTGTACTTGGTTAATTTTTACCAATTTGGGTTGTACCATTTTGATCCCTTTTCAAAGTTTTTCATTGCGAAATGTCAATAGAAGGAACACTAAATTAGAAGAGGGACGAATTTGTTTCAAAATGGGACTTCCCCAAAAATTACAAAGGGGGAAATTTGGTCCCAAAATTATGAAGGGGAAATTCGGCAAAGGTGACTTTGTACCCAAATATTTACCTTTTTAACTAAAAAGCATAAACCCTATATTTTTTCGCTGCAAATTCTATTTTGGCCTTTTTAAGCTCTTTTATGGTTATGGGAAATGGAAATTGAAATGGGAGCGTCAGCCCCACCGACCCCTCCTGGTTCCAAACCTGATATTGTTCATATTACTAATATGTTAATATATTTGACAAATTGGGGTGTATTTGGCCAGTATTATCCCAACAGTTTTCAATTTTGGATGTCACTAAACTAATAAGTGAATTGAGGTTTTAAATTGTCATTGATTATTAAAATTCCTGCCGTCAATATTCAGACATAATGCCATACCAATTTTCCTTGTTTTTCCCCATTTAAACCCATCACCATTCTATGATTTTTTACCAGATTTTGGTCAATTTTGACCCTATTTGGCCCTTTCTGGGTAAAAATAACCACAGATTTCAACATTCAAAATTCTTCTTGAATTTACATTGAGAAATTAAATAATTACATTTCAATATGAAGTCAAGATAAATAAATCACCATTCTATGTTTTTACCTACTTTTTTGGGTCAATTTTGACCCTTTTTGCCCTTCTGTGTCCAAAATAGCCCCAATCCACATTTTCAAATTTCTGCTTCAATCTACAGCTATATAAGGGGCAAATGAATCCACTATCATTTTAAAATTAATATGGCATAAATACAATCACCATTAGTATTTTTGCCATATTTGGGTCAGTTTTTTTACCCTTTTTGGGCCCCTTGCTGGGTTCAAAAATAACCCCAGATTTCAACATTCAATTCTTCTTGAATACACCAAAAGGGCAAGTACAAATATAGTGGGGAAAATAAATACTATTACATTATATGAAGTTGGAAGAACCATTCCATGATTTTTACCTTATTTGGGTGATTTGACCCCATTTTGGTCCTTTCTGGGGTCAAAAAGACCCAGATTCCAACATTCCAATGCTTCTTGATTCTACAGCTTATATTCTGGATATTAAATAGTATTCATTTCAATATGAAGTTGGAATAAATAAATCGCCATTCTATGAATTTTTACCTAATTTGGGTCAATTTTGACCTTTTTTTTGGCCCATAAAAAGAATTGGGCACCTCTTCTGATTTCTACATCCACCCATGTGATGATCCACACATATGTCCCTAACACCTGGTACCATGGCATTTTTCTACTCGACCACCTACCCTAACTCGAAAACTAGAGCCCTTTTTCAAAGTGGCTGACTTACTATATGTTTTTCCACCACCAAACTCGAAATAATATCAGTATATTCATTCTGTCATTAAATTTAAGGTAGAATATCACTCTTTGTGTGCCGTCACAAAAGGATGATGAATGATTAGCTATACTCCAACGCCCTATTGGGCAATACGAGTTTTGTTGATCATACATTCCTAATTCCGTCTTTTAAGGTGTTAAATGCATGTTTTTTTTAGCTGTTGATACCACTGGAAATGTTCGTATGTTAGTATTTGTTGCAGCACCTGTCTTTAAAAAAAAGGGAAAATGGTGGTTGGACTTAAGAGATTCATATTGGTGGTTCTGGGCGCAAACCGTACAGTGCCCTATTTGTATTTTTTTATTTATAGTCCTCAACTTTGGGAAATGTGTCCTCATGTTACTTGATTTCGGGGGTCATATCTTAAAAAATATTGCATCTCCCTTAAGAACTTGTCAGGGATGTTAGCTAGCAATCCCTCCTTATTTTAACAACAGAGAATAATTTTCGCGTGCTTTTTGTTCAAACGTAGGCACCATGCCATCAAGTGTTGCGGTTTTTTTGGGACACACGGTATAATTCCATACCAAATTGTTGCTTGCATTCGTAGCATTTAATATTTGACAAGTATTTGGAACCTTTGCCCCTTAAACGTATGTTTATGAAGAACGTCCACCATACCCTTTTCATCTTCTCACCGGTCCTCAGGAGCACGATTTTAGATTTGTCCTTAAAGAATAACCGCACTTTTTTGGAAGAGCGCCTCCAATTTTCAAATTTGTGATTTTTGCACAGTTTTTTTGGTACTTGTCTATTAAACTATACCTGCAAAAATGGTAATGCTCAAAAGAGTGTATGTTTTCACATAAAAGAAGCGATTTTGTGATAGAGTCGGGATCGCCCTTTGTTAATTAAAGGCGGTACATTCGTATATAGTTATTGCTTCTAAATGGAACTTTGACTCAGTAGAATGCCCCTATTTTCACCTTTGGCTATCGACGCCCCTAGCAACAAATATGGCTGCGCCCTGTTGCACTAACAGCTGTGAAAAACCCCTTTGGCACTCAGCATTTTGTCTCGTACCGAGAGAATACCTAACCCATTTTCAATTCGTAGTACGATATTAAGAATTAAAGAAACAACTATTTCTGTTGCATGTGTTTCAAATGGAGTTTTGTAAGGACTTCACGCCGCTGTGATTCCCGCGGTGATTTAAATGAATGCCATGACATGCCATTGTAGGTCGGGTGTACGTGCCAACTACTTCAGAAAAAGTTTTGCCAAGTCTGATACTTTTTACATGGACCTTGTTAATCGAACCCATAAGGAGTTTGATTTCACTTGTTGTCCTAATTCTCAGTGAACGGTTTTTATTGAGTGAGGGCGCGTTTTTCAAAATTGGCCACCAACATGGTAAAAAAGCTATAAAAAAAAATAGTAATGTCAAGTGCTTCAGAAAAATTGATTGTCTGGTTTTCAATATGGACCTTATTGGATTAACCCATTTTCATAATGTTTTTCACTATATCAACTTTTTCTCATGGTGCGTTTTCAAATCAATTGAGGCCTGTTTTTTGTTTTCAAAAGGCGGCCAAATTGACAAAAAACCTATAAAGAATAAAGTAGTCATTTATAAAGTACTTCAGAAATATGTTGAGTGGATTTCAAATTGGGCCTGAATATACTCAAGGTTGTTTTTTTCAGCTTCATGTCAAATTCTCAGTCACAGGTTTCAATTATAGATTGGCACTTTTTCAAAATGGCAGCCAAAATGAGAGGGAAAACTGCTCAACAAATAGAACAATCATGAGTTCGGAACGTCATCTTCCTGGAGAAAGGTCTTTCAATTTAAGCTTGCTCCATATATAGGTTTGAACGTGGGCTCAGCTAGGAGGCGCAAGGCCTGTTCAAGCCCATGCTAGACAAGCGACTTTCCTGGAGGACACTCGTGAAACATTCTTTTCGCCCACCTCTTCAAGAGGTCATTCAGGACAGGGGAATTAGACAAGGGTAGTCCCTGAGCAGTTTCTCAATTGAAGGATGCCTTGCTTTACCTGCCAGGGCAGCAGCCTCTTTCAGAAGACCGGCTGCCGTGTAGGTTCCTGAAGAAGTCGCCATACAGTCGAGAAGGGTCTAAATGGTCGCTAGAGGAACTTGGTTCTTGTCCCGATTCATCAAGAGAGGGTCTCTCCTAATTGGGATTAACCAGTTTCCGCCCCCGTGAGAGGAGTACTTTTGGGGACCACATCTGGTGGGTGTGCCAGTGTGGCTATTAGAAGCATTTGCACCAGCTTGGATCTCGCAGCTTCTCCAGCCACCCTGGTTATCATCGCTATCGGGGGAACACAGAACGATATCCTTTCCCAGCTGATCGTCCATTGCGTGTATGGTAACCTCCATTGGTCGGCATCCCCGGGAACAGTGTTGGGAGGCTGGTTGTGATGCTTTGCAATGGCTGTAGTCCAAGACAACTGCCACTCGCCAGCCTTCCCAGTGGGCTCCCCATTCCGTCTTCGACTTGGTGCTATGTTTGCGTGTAAAGCGACCTGCCCTGTGACTGTTGTGCGGCCATTGGCGTTACGGGCCTGCCCGCTCTGAGGGGGGCAAATTTTCCCCAGTCTTGGGGAAATTTTCCCTCTCAGGGGGGGTCAAAAATGCCAATTTTTTCCCGTCAGAGGGCTCTAAAAAAAAAAAAACGGCTGATTTAGCAGATTTTTGCAAATTTTTTTTCCTGGCCCAAGTCGTTAGAGGGTGCAACCGCTGCCCCCTTCCCCCCGCCTGTTCTGACGCCACTGTGTGAGGCTGCATCCACTGAGGGCGTATTGGACCTTTGGAGACGAACGTCTATACCTTGTTACATCCTGTTCTCTCTTTGGGCTAAACATGATGAACGTGAAGCTGTATCTCATACGTAGGGCATTGGGGAAGGACTGTTGTGCAGGCAGGCGATAATGCCAAAAACCGTAACCAAGGTTTGGCTGGAGCCGTCTGCCGGAGGCAAAACGGTTCCCCAGCCAACCGTGAGAGGAAGTCCTTTCTGGATACCACATCTGTCTTGGGCCGTGTGTTTCTGTTAGAACATGTTTGCAACCCGCTGATCTGCGAGCTTCTTCCACACCCTGGGTACATCGCTAATCGGGGGGAACGCATCCTGAAGATCCTTCCCAGCTGATTCATATTGCATCCGCTCCCCAGAAACAGTATGTCAGGAAGGTGGTATTTTTTTTTTTGTTCCCAGCGCTGCAAAAGGGTCGATTAGAGGCCGCGGGAAGTTGAGAAGACCCACTTTGCTTCCTGTTGGGTTGAGGTTCCATTCCACCGACAAGCCCTGACCTTGGTCGGGGTATGGATGGTTGTTTCCCCTTCTCGCGGGTACCTGCTAGAATGTTGCCTGCTTCCGGTAGATGGACTGCCTGATCTCGATCCTGTGGTACTTTCAAAACCTTATCAGCAGATTGATTGTCTGTTGACATAGTCAGGCTGCGGGTATCTCCCTGCCTGAATTTTGTAAGCACTGTCGTGAGGTTGTTGCAGTGTAGGTGCGCTCGTCAGTCCCTGATCTTGTGAAATGGCGCCGTATGCCAGGCGAAACCGCCCACATCTCCAGGGTTGATGTAATGCTTTGGAATGGCTGGGGTCCAAACAACTGCAATTGCCAGATTTTTCCAGTGGGCTTCCAACCCTCTTGGACATTCGCTGGTGAGCGTGGAAGCGGGACCGCCCGGCGAATGTTGTGAGGCTGCATCCACCATCTGAGGTGTGGTAGACCTTTGGAGAGACGTCTAATCCGCCTTCAGACTCCAGTCCTCTTTGAGGCGGAATGGTGGGACAATGAAGCTGTATGTAGCTCGAACGAAAAATCGGGGCATTTGGAGGACTGCTGGGTGAGGCTGGCGCTAAGGCCAAGAAGTGTAACCACATTTTTGGCTGGATCCGTCTGCCTAGCGAGGAGGGGGCCGTTCGCATAGATTATGGCTTGTTTTTCTCTCTGCTGTCGGGAACACCATCCCTTTGCCGAAGTCTATGACCTGTGGGTGTGTGATGCTTGAAGGACTGAACTGATGTGTCGAATGTAACGGTTAAGAGGCCTGAGATTTAGTACCCGACTTCTTCGCCAGTTATGAAGATTTGAAAGAAACCTCCTTCTTCGCTTTGAGACCTTGTCTAAGGTGTCACAAATCAATGCCTTTTAAGAGTTTACGACCCCTTAAAAACCCATTAAGTGGCCCTTAAACAAAAACAAAAACAAAAAAAACGCCCTTACACCCTTGTCCAAACAAGGGTTTTTCTACTACATTCACAACCACGGGTGGGGGGGTGGTTTTGTAATTGAGAAGCGACAACATCATCTTGTTTGGTATCAGCTACATATGCCCTCTCCTCAAATGAAGTACAAACATAATTAAGGTTTTAACATATGAGTCATAGTGACGTCATAAACTGAGATTTATGCAAATAGAGTAATCTGGAAAAATCTAAAAATCAATCAAGAGGTTTTCCTATTTTTCATCAAAGAGGAGAGGCCCTATTTATTTGGCAATTATATGGTTCCCAGCGTAAGTATTCACATGTTATTACTCTAAAATGAGAAAAATACAAATATTCATCTTTGGCTTACAGTAGCATCTAAGTAATATAATGCCTTTTACACAGTAAAATTAGAGTGGCAACCACCCCCACAAGTGATACACCTTCAATTTTTTTTTTTCACTAACAATTGACCGCAAAGAATGAACTTACAGTTACATAAAGCCTTAGTCATATTCTTTTGCATTTTATGCTAAGAGATATACAGCCTCCCCCCCCCCCTTGGTTTGGACGCGGGATAATTATATTGTTAATATTTATGCATGAAGCATTTCCTAGAGCACAAAAAAATAGTATAACATGATATTTCTTTTCCTTAAAGAGATCTTTGAAAAAAAATGCCTTTGACGGCCATTTTGAAAGAGCGCCCTCAAACCAGTTTAAAAAAGACTGATAATTAGACAACAATTTGGAGGTGATTCCTTGTGGTGTTCTTGAACACATGAAAGTGAAAAACCAGACTTGGCAAACCTCTGAGTAATATCAACGATGACGTAATGCCCCCGACTATTGATTGATGGAACTCAAGGGTGAACTGTATGGAGAAATCTTATGTACTCAATTCGTGGATACGGACTTGTCAGCTCATTTTAACTTGCCGAGAAGGAATGGCTAATCGTTTTAGAGAACTTTCCGCGCGCCTCGGGACGTTCCTTGGCAGCTCAAGCTCATGCCATGACAGGCTACCCCGCTGTCTAGCCTGCCTTAGCTTAAGCCGAAATTGGGCCTCCCTTCACTTTTTTTAAGTTTTAACCAAAAGGAACCAGAATATATTTATGAAGGATAATAACAAAATATCATGATCTTATTCCGGGATCTTTGGCGGGTGGACTACTTTGTGGAATCTATTGGTCCCCTCGGTACACTGGAAGGGCCGTGGGGTAACTATTTTAAGGTGTGTTGCTTATCTTCGAGTCTCGAGTCCAAAATTCGAGTTTTCGAGTCACAACATCTTTTCGTGTTTCGAGTCAGAATTTCGAGTTTCGAGTCAAAATTTTCGAAGTATCCGGTCACGAATTTCGAGTTTCCGAGTCACGAATTTCGAGTTTCGCGTCAAACTTCCGAGTTTCAAGGTCCGATTTTCTAGTTTCGAGTCAAAATTCGAAGTTTCGAGTCAAAATTTTCGCGTATCGAGTCACGAATTTCGAAGTTCGAGTCCAAATTATCGAGTTTCAGAGTCTTCAGTTTTTCGAGTTTCCGAGTCAAGATTTTCCGAGTTTCGAGTCAAAATTATCGTGTTTCGAGTCACGAATTTCCGAGTTTCCGAGTCAAAATTTGTCGCGTTTCGAGTCAAGAATTTCCAGTTTGAGTCAAAATTATCGGTTTTCGAGTCAAATTTTTTTTCGAGTATTCGAGTCACACATTTCGAGTTTTCATCACAAATTTCGAGTTTTTTTAGAGTCAATTTCGATTTTTGAGTCAAATTGTCGAGTTTGAGGCAAGAATTTCGAATTTCGAGTCAAAATTAAATCGGTTTCGAGTCAATTTTTCAGTTTCGATCACAAACTTTCAGTTTTCGAGGCATGAATTTCCGAATTAATTTCGCGCACAGATTTAAGACCCCAATTTCGAGTACACGTCATATACATACGTCTGGGTCCTAAATTCTATAAATTAGGCCAGAAAAACCTAAATAACGCTTGCCCCTAGAGCGTTTTCATAAAACGTGACCGAATTAGACCTCATTTCGAGTCACGCGCTCATTTGTAACAAAACAACACCTTTCTAAAGGCCAATCACCTTCAAAAGCCCTCATATTCTTTGGTCTGAATACTATAACTTAGGCCAGAAAATAACTAAATAACTTTATTGCTCTCTAGAGGGGTATAAATCGTGACCTCGAAATTTTATACTTCAATTGCGAGTACGTCATTTCAAAAAGGACGCGCTCTAAAGGTCAATGAACTTTCAAAAGCCACTCATATTACGGCTACTTCTGTCAAATACTACTAAATGCAGCAGAAAAATAACTAAGTAACCAATCTTGATCCAAGAGGTTAATAATCGGAAACAACTCGAAATTATAACCCATATCGAAGGTCACGTCATGTAAAAAAAAACGACCCTTCTACGTCAATGACATTCAAAAGCCACTCATAGTCTTCTTGGTCGTAAATACTATAAATCATGCCAATAAAAACTAGACAAAATCTTGTCCCTAGAGAGTTATAAACGTGACTCGAAATTTAACCCCAATTTCGAGGTCACGATCATTTTTTACAAAAACGGACCTTTTCCTAAAGACAAAAACATTCAAGAGCCACTCTTATTACTTCTTGGTCTAATTCTACACATTAGGCCAGACAATAACTAAAGACCTCTTGCCCCTAGAGAGTTAAATCGTAACTCGAAATTTTAGACCAATTTCGAGTCACGTCATTTTAAAGAAAACGGACCATTTCTGAAGGAAAATACATTCACAGCCCTCCTATTTTCTATGTTCTAAATTCTACAAATTAGGCTATAAAATAACCCCTAAATACTCTTCCCCAAGAGAGTTATAATCGTGCCTCGAATTTTCAGACCCAATTTCGAGTAACGTCATTTAAACGAAAACGGACCTTTTCTAAAGGACACATAACATCAAGAGCCACCTATTACTTCTTGGTCTAAATTCCCTACAAATTAGGCCAGAAAATAACTAAATAAATCTTGCACCTAGAGAGTTATAATCGTACCTCGAAATTTAGACCAAATTCGAGTCACGTCAATTTAAAGAAAACCGGACCTTTTCTAAAGGTCAAATACCATTCCAAAGCCACCCAATATTACTTTTATGGTCTAATCTATAATTTAGGCCATAAACTAAGATGTAACCTTTGCCCCTAGAGATTCTAATTGTGAATCGAAATTTAGTACCCAATTTCGAGTCACGCAATTTTAAAGAAAACACGGACCTTTTCTAAATGACAAATGACATTCCAAAATCACTCACATACTGCCTTGTCTAATTCTACAAATTAAGCCAGAAAGTAAAATAACTATGTTGCCCCTAGAGAGTTATAACGTGACTCGAATTTAGAACCAAATTTTGAGTCACTCCTTTTAACGAAACGTAACTTTTTCTAAAGGACAAATACATTAAAAGCATCTCATATTATTCTTGGTCTAACTTCTAACAGCAAATTAGGTCCAGAAAGTAAATAATCTTGGTTGCCCCTAGAAGTATAATTGTGACTCGAGACTTTAAGACCCCATTTTCAAGTCTCGTCATTTTTTAGAAAACTGACTTTTCTAAAGAACAAATGCATTCAAAAGCCACTCATGTAATTTCTGGTCTAAATTCTAAACAAATTAGACTAGAAAACCTAATAACTCTTGCCGCTACGGAGATGTAAACGTGACTCGAATTTTAGATCCAATTTCGAGTCACGTCATTTTTTAAAAAACGGACCTTTTCTAAAGAACAAATGACATTCAAAAGCCTACTAATATTACTTCTTGGTCTAATTCTACAAATTAGACGAGAAAAAAAAACGCATAATAACTCTTGCCACTAAGGCGAGATGTAAACATGACTCGAAATTTAGAGCCAATTTCGAGTCAAGTCCTTTTAGAAAACGGGCCTTTAAAGGATAAACAACATCAAGAGCCACTCATATTACTTCTGGGATAAATTTCTGCAACTTAGGCAGAAATAACTAAATTAATGTTGAGCCTAGACAGTTATATTCGTGACTCGAAATTTTATACCCAATTTCGAAGTCACGTCATTTTAAAGAAAACGGACTTTTCACTAAAGGTCAAATGGCCATTCAAAGGCCACGTAAATATTACTTCTTGGTCGATCTAAATATGAGAAAATTAGGCCAGAAAAAAAACCTAATATAAAATAACTCTTGCCCATAGAGAGTTATAATCGTGACTCGACAATTAGACCAATTCGAAGTCACGTCATTTTTTAGGAAAAAGGACCTTTATTTTCTAAAGCCAAATGACATTACAAACGCCTCATATTAATTCTTGGTCAGAATACTATAAATTAGGCCAGAAAATAACTAAATAACGCTTGCCCCTAGAGAGTTATAATCGTGACTCGACATTTTATACCCAATTTCGAGTCACGTCATTTGAAAGAAAACGGACCTTTTCTAAAGGTCAAATGACATTCAAAGGCCACTCATATTACTTCTTGGTCTAAATACTAGTACTGTAAATTAGGCCAGAAAAAAACCTAAATAACTCTTGCCCCTAGAGAGTTATAAACGTGACTCGAAATTAAGACCAAATTTCGAGTCACGTCATTTTTTAGAAAACGGACCTTTTCTAAAGGCCAAATGACATTCAAAAGCCACTGATATTAATTCTTGGTCAGAATACTATAATATAATATCTATTTTAAGTATTGGGGAATCTAGCTGTGAGCTGATTAATAGTGCTCACTGGAAAGACTCTTGGCCAGTAGTTAAATTTATCTCCAGAGATGGTAGATTGGTGCAATATCAGTGCTAATATTTTGGATACCACAGGACCTTGATAGCTGAACTGTCTGCTGTCGTCTTACAAGCCTAAAGAGCTTATCAATTTTTGGAATAAAAAGAGATGCCAGTTTGTGGTCCTGAAAGTGGACATTTGCGATAGACGGACATATAGGTGGTAACACTTGGATTATAATACTGCAAGATATTAGTGTCGTCGAGGGACAACCCCGTCGTCTTGAACTGCTGGACAAAAGTTATCTTCAGGACTGCTCCGAAAAAGGAACTTTAATGAAGAAGATTCCCATGGACTCTTTCCCGTGGATTTTTATATGACTTTGCATGCTGTCATTTTGGAGTCTTCGCTGTGAGGGCATATCATCGTTGAACTGCAACACTACTTTCCACTGAACTTTAAATACATCAGAGTTATAGTAAGATTTGTAATTAATAAGAATATTAAATATAACATATTGTAATTGTGTTTTGGACATTCCAAATTTTTGAACCAATCAAATTGATAAACATCATATTAAAACATGTTGTTATACTAAAAATTCAGATCAATTTGTCCACAAGGGCTCATTTGTTTTGTGTTTAAAGGGTATTTCTGACCTTGACTTCTACGAGACGCGGTAACAACCCTTGTTCTAAAGGACAAATAACATTCAAGGCCTTGATCTTACTTCTTTGTCTAATCTACAAATTAGCCAGAAAATAACGAAATAACTCTTGAGCTAGAGAGTTATATTCGTGACTCGAAATTTAGACCCAATTTCGAGTCACGTCATTTTAAAGCAAGCCGGGACTTTTCTAAAGGTCAAATACTTCAAAAGTCCCACTCATATTACCTTCTTAGTCTCAATACGATAAATTAGGCCAAAAAATAAGTAACTTTTGCACCGAGATTGTTTTATAATCAATCGTGGCGCGTGACTCGAAATTTAGACCCAATTTCGAGTCACTCATTTTCAACAAAACGGACCTTTGTTAAAGGACAAATGACATTCAAAGGCCACTCATATTGCTTCTGGTCCTATACTATAAATTCGCCAGAAAATAACTAAATTTTTTGCCCCTAGAGAGTTATAATCTTGACTCGAAATTTATACCAATTTCGAGTCACGTTCCCGTTTTAAGCAACGGACCTTTTCTAAAGGTCAAATGGCATTCATGGCCACGCATATTACTTCTTTGTCTAAAAATACTATAAATTAGGCCAGAAAAACCTAATAACTCTTGCCCCTAGAGGGTTATAAACGTGACTCGAAGTTTTTCGACCCGCATCCCATTTTCGAGTCACGTCATTTTTTAGAAAACGGACCTTTCTAACGGCAAATAACATTCATCAAGAGCCACCCATAGTAATTTAACCTCTTTCTGGGTCTAAATTCCTACCACACCCAAAAATGATGTGAAAGTTATATGGTGCATTTTTAAGAGTGTCCATAAAAGGGGCTCTCCTCTCTCCTGGTGATTCTTCCTACAACAACGGGGGTTAGATCATCAATGATGATGTTGCTGATGGGGGGGGGGGGGATATTCGGAGTATATCTAGTTTGGTGCTGTACCAACGCTGAGAGAGACTCGTTTTTATCCAAATTTCATTAGAATTTGTTGCCCATCGTATACTCTGGCAAATTATAACAGAAATTTGACAATTGGGAGGATTTTCACAACTATTGGACAAACAATTCACAAGTTTAGCTGATTTGTCGGTGTTTTTTAAAATTAACCCAAATTTTGTACATATATTATATATTTTTTTAAAAGAAAAAAGGGTCATTTGGTCCCTTATTATTTCAAGGAAGCCGCTGATTTTGAGGCACACTTAGCGGCATATCCGCAGACCAACCTTTGTGCTAAGAACCTCCCCCTGTGCTTATATCACTTTGATTCCTACCGAAGCCAAAACTATATGCAGAATATACAATTTGTGCTCATGCAGGCCGTTTTATTTTTAAATCTAAGAAAGGGGGTGGCGGGATACCGATAAATTAGGGTTGAAGAAAATTGAGTAGGAGTTAAATTGTACGATTATTATCAGCAATCGTAAAAAAAATTGGGATCACCGCCAACCTCTTGGACTACAATCTTAGCCAAAATGTGTTGGGAACACGATGCTCTTTTTGCCCCGATTATTGCCGTATTTCTCCTTAAAAAGAATTATAGGAAAATCATGTCAACTTGGGTTGGGAGGCGTGAAGAATTCTCTATCCAGGCACCCCTCCCTATCCCCACCAATCACTGTTGGCTTCTTGTAGGGTGGAAAAGAACAAATTTCAGGATTCAACATTGTCAAGGGGGGGTGGAGAGGAGGGGGGGGGGGGGCATGTTGAAGTAGTGGCCTATTATAAAAGTGTCCAAACCACTTTGGCTAAGATTATATACGTACTATTAGAAAGATGATTCCATGCTTAACTTAATTGCGTCATTTCAATTGAATAAAATGATATGAACGAAACTTGTACACAATATAGGTTCAAATAGATGGGTATCTGAGTATCAATTACACTTCCTCCTGCCTTACTTTGGGAATGGTCACTTTTAATCAGCATAGGGCATTGTTCGTAGCGTTTCAAAGCTAACATTCAGGGGTTTTAACAGCAATTGTGTGAAATATGCCAGTGTGCTTTCCGAGGTACAAGGTCTTATTTTGTGTTTAACAACTTTAAATTTATTTCATAAGTGTAATATTAACAACAATAAATTTTAGAAGATACGGTAACTAAAAAAAAAGATTTTAACATGTAAACAAACGTTTCATATAGGGTTAACGCGGTTTATTTGATAAATAGGTTAAATTTTAAAGAAAATAACCGATTTCGAAAGGAAATGACTTGATTTCGAACCGGAAACCTCCGCTTGACAAGCGAGATCTTTCCTCTAACGCCAGATTGATCCTGACTAGTGCTCATTCGTTTCAAAACCTAAAACTAGTTTAAATAAATGAACGACAAACGGTAAACCAAAGCTACACACAGGTAAATCAATGATGATGCACGATAGACCATATTAACAATAGAGACTGACAGGAGCCATGATCTTTTTCAGATGGTTGGCCGTGGTGTAGCGTTTGATTTTAATTAAAGACAATTTTCAGAGATAATTTATTCTTGAAAAAGAATTACGTGGATGATCGATGTCATGGGGGACAAGTGAAATTATCGAATCGGTTTATAAAGGATCCCTTCACGTATAACCAAATGGGTTGTTTAAATCTGTTTTCAGTAAACTTGTAGAGCCATACCCCAATTTATCTTGGAGTGGTTGTAGATGCATTTATCATAATAATCATATCATCATCGTCATCGTATCTCACTCCACGTCATCGTAACCGTAATCGTCATCGCCATGTCATCGTCGTCATCGTCATCGTCGTAATCATCGTCATCATCCTGTCTCATCATCGATATGTAAAGAGCGAATGGGCTTAGATGCAAAGATCTCGCCGTATAAGCGGGAGTTCCGCGGTTCGAAAGCAAGTCCTACCATTTGAATTCGGTTATTTTCATATAAAGGTAAAGCTTTCCCTATGTATCAATAAAGCGCGTAACCTATATGAAAGTATTGAACATGTTAAAAATGTTTCTTTTTTTTCTAGTTAACGGGGTATACTTAAATGTATGTATGTAAATATTTACAATTATAAAATAAATATTAAGGTGTTAAACACAAAATAAGACACTTGTACCACGGAAAGCACAATGTCATCATGTCGTCGTCTCATCGTGTCATATAATCATTCGCGTCATCATCATAATCATCGTAATAGTAGTAATAATCATCATAATCAATCGTATCGTCATCATCATCATCATCAGTAATCGTCATCATCATCATCATCATCATCCTCATCATCATCAGCATCTCTCCACATGAATTCCAACTACTGGTTAATTCATGCCTATATTCATATACCAAATGCAGAAGGTGAGCCATGAATGTCTTGGAGGTTTTCTTGTTATATTGAGTAATCAGTGTAATATTATTGCCTCCTGTAACATCGTGGAAAGTTATTGATTCTGCTTTTACTAGTTATATTTCTCAATTTAGTATAATACCCATTAAATTGGAGCTTTCCTGTCTATATGACGACTTTGAGCCCAAATATTGTACAGTACAAAACATTTTTATTGACCACTCCTAAGTTGACAGCTGATTTCATTTTCCATGTAGTGACGTAAGCCAATATGTTTATTTATGTGCACCTGAAATTTCGTTGAAATAGCTGTAATAATTAAGAAGTTATGAAGGACACATGTAAAATTAGATGATTTTTTTTTTCACTTGTGCAGACACAATCTTAGGCAAAATGTGTTGGAACACGCCTGCTCTTTTTGCCCCCGATTATTTGCCGGCATTTCTCTTAAAAAGAGGGATAGATAGGAATCTGTTCAACTTGGGTTGTGAGGCTTGAAGCATTCTCTATCCATGCACCCCTCCCGATCCCCCCAAAACGAACCAATTCCTGTGGGTTCTTGCAGGGTGGCAAGAACAACATTTCAGGATTCAACATTGGTCCAGGGGGGATAGGGGGGCATTTTGAAGTAGGCCTTAAAAAGTGTTCCAACACTTTTGGCTAAGATTTTAGTACTATACTTCCTTCACCAGCTGCCTGAAGTTTAACATTTCTCGAATGTGGGATGGTTCTGAAGTGAATTGGCACCAACGGAAAAAGTACTTATAGGCACCGTTTGTTAGCAAATTTGGTCAGTTCTGAGTCTATTAGATTAGAATATTGTCTAGTACTAATAATGTAATTTATTCCAAGCCTGGTCTCTAATGTGACTGCAGACAGCAACAATGGAGAAACTCATTTTTGGCCTCCTTTAATGCGTTTCAGGTCCTTTTAAGGGCCGTTCTTTCGGACGTCACACCGTTACCGACTTTTAGTTGCCCCCAATGACAAACAACCAATTCTAGGCGGGGGGGTAAAGTGGAAACATTATTTTTGGGGAGGTTTTTGTCCAACTAACCAAAAATAATGTTTTCCACTTTCCAACGAATTGTGGTTGTTTGTCATTGGGGGTCAATAAAGTTTCGGTCACGTGTGTGCCTTCCCGAAGAATGCCCTTAATCCTTTGGACGGACGTTTATAACATGCATTGCTACTATATATCGAGCATTGACATATGTCAATTTCCGTTCTTGAAATTGGCCAATGTCATTTTTTCGTCCAATAGATGAACTTTGAATTTGCACAAGCGGCCTTATTTACCTAAAATCGACCACATTTCACATTTCCTAAACATCAATCGACATATGTAGGTTATTTGAAAACCTTACTGATACATATCCCAATTTCGCAATGTACTATGCATTGTCGTTCCTCCTCTGCAATCTGATTGGACAAAATTCCTCTGGTTGGATTTTTTGCCTTTAATCAACATATGGCGATTTAAAGGAACGTCATTAGGCTATAGAAATAAACAGCACCCAATTGCCTTTCTAATACCCCAAAACGTCCCCAATCTATGTTTACGGAATTCATCATATTTTCGAGTCCGTAATAATCAAGGGTGTTCATCAATTTTACTAATTGAAATCAAATCAAATGCGTGTACAACATCAAATTCAAGTCCATGCTACGGAGTCGTAAGTTAAATAAAACAAAACTAAAATTTGTTTTTCTACAAATTGTTGCAATATAGAAAAAATAGAAATCACTATTAAAACAATGTGAGTTAACTTAGAGAAGGAACTTTGATGTTTTACTCAAACATCATGCTGTCTATTCTCCTGCGACGACCCCTACTCAGGTTAAGTACAGGCTAACCTGGTATACACTTCTAACGCGCGGTCTCCCTTTAATTATGTAGCTACCTCTCTAGGAAGCTCTATTAACAATTACATTTTATCGGTGGAGATTTTGGCTTCTTTTACACGCTCTTAGGTTGCTTTTTGCTGCCAGCTAATGAAGGTGTGATTTCAACATAAGTTGATTTATGGCCAAATGTCAATTATGGGATCTTATCCATCAGATTCAAGCCCAGTACCCACATCATCCAATCATTACAATTGTAGAATTGGCATGTAATCAAGGGGCTGTCCAATAAATCGGCTATGCCGATTAATGCCCCATAAATGACATATGTTTATTTAGGTAAATAGGCCTACTTATGTTTGATACGATATACGATTACAAGCTTAGCTATGGACAAAATTGACATATGTCATTGCTCTCACGAAATCGGCTTATGTCGATTTCCCGATATATTGGAGCATGGCACGCCATAGACGCTCATCATATAGAAGATCCAGCCATAAATTGCACGTCCAGATCGGGATTTAGACGAGTCCATTTACACTGAGAGGAGGCACATTATGCCTTTGTTATTACCTTTCAATTCCGATTTCGTTTTTAGATGTTTGACATTCTCCCCCTGTGTCATATCCCCTGTTCAGTCGAGCAAATCATGCAAAGCTAGTGGCTGTTCTATAGGTGAAGTCCGTCAAAGTGATCAGACAACTGTACATGCAAACACATTCGCTATCCGTTCAATAATTTTGTTTATACATGACAATGTTTTGAGCCGCATGACGGAAACACCGATGAGAAAGTCCATCCATAGCATAAAAAAGGACATAAAACGTATATCAACGGATGCAAAAGGGAAATGTCATTGCTTGGTCGTGTCTGGCAAAGTATGACAGGGCATAATTCAAACCGTTTTCAGTCTTGGTCGCTCGACAATGGTTCTAAATTGAAAGTAAAATCAATCTTTAGGGAAAGTTATATTAAAAAATTTAGCACCAATTAATTGTATCTTGGAAAATTCACTGTCAACGGTCCTCAAAGAACCATTTTCTCCAGAACCGAGACAGAAATTGGGTCTAATTCGGAGTCACGATAAACTCGCCTACGCGACGAAAAGAAAAAAAAAACGTTTTACGGGCGGACGGACCTTTTAAGGAGGGTCGGTCGGACGGGGGTATCGGGCGATTTTTTTCCATGGGAAGTTAAAATTGGCCTAAAATCGCCCCAAAATCTGAAAAAATCGAGGGAAAATGCAAAATTTGTACAACTCAAATTTTCTAAAAAAAAAATTAGCCAAAATGACAAAGTTTGGTCAAAAAATGGCTGATTTTACAGTTAATTGATTTGGAAAAAAAACTAAAAAAAAATTACAAAAACGCAAAAAATCGGGTCGGTAGGGCCGTCAAAACCAGGTTTTTTTCGTCGCATAAGGGAAAAATTACAGCTATTCTCAGGTATTCCTTTGTATCTCGCAGCTTGGGTTGTGTTATGGAGGACAGGTTGGCCAAGTTAGCCTATTGACCGTGAAAGGGCCCATGGTACCACGGGCCAAAAACCACTTTTTTATGTCAACCTGACATGGGAGGCTGTCAAAGGTTGTGTGGTATTCAAGTGTTCAGGGGACCTCCCCGGACACAACTTTCCAGGTGGACAACCCTGAAACTATGCTACTCAAAACAAAATGGCGGTCATTTTTCAAATGGCCGCCAGTTTAAACATTATGACAATATCTCAGCCCACAGTGTAAATAACTGTTATGATTTTTGTGAATAAAACTAGGTTTTGGGTGCCATGGAATCCATTGGTGCATTAAAGCTACACCGATAAAGTAATATACACAAATATGGCGGCCATTGTTTTTAAAATGGCTGCCATTTAAACTATTTTGACCATATCTCAGCCTCAATGTACATAGAGTTGTGATTTGGGGCTATACCCAAGGTTTTGAGTTCGTAGAATCCATGGAGGCAATCATTAATGCAAAACTTTATCAACTCTCTACAAAATTATCCAAAATGGCTGCCAAAAATGGTGCCAAAGGTTTGGAAATGCAGTTTTTAGAGAACGCTTAAGTTTTAAGGTTGCCTAACAGAAATGTAAATAGGTTAATTCACAATGTAGTCATGTTCAAAACGTACACAATTTGATAAGTAAATGCGAATGGTGTATACTTAACAGATTTATAAAAAATACTGATGTATTCAAATTTTTAGGTTGTGCAGTATTGAAATTAATTTAAGGCATATTCGAGCACAGCCCGAGGTTTTGGTTAGACGAACGAGATACCGAATCTGAACACGGGGAAAAAGACTTCAGAGAAAAAAATATAACTTTGCAAATATGAAAGTCGCCGGGACCCGATGTTGCGAGTAGCCCCAGGAGAGGGGTAAATTTGCTATGGGGGTCAAATGTTGGAACTGCCTCTAACTCTAAATATAATATAGCCTCCAATTTTCCTAAGGTAAGCAGGAGTAAAAAAGTCAATTGGGTCAAACGCGTGTGGTGCTTCCTTTCCAAGATATTTGGGAAAATAGGCTAAAGGTCATTTGTTTATTCAAGAAGGTCACCCGTTGCGATACCCAATTTTGTTGTAAAATATTTTTTTAAAAATGTTTTATGCTACTGAAAATCCAATATGAAGGCTTTTATTTTGCACTTTCGCATCTCGTCAGTTGTTATAATGGAAGGGGTAACAAATTCCCTGTAGGACTCTATGGGGACGAGGGTATTATACCCCTCCCTATGAAAGGGAACCACCCCTATGCAAAATAAAAAGCATATTTGAATCAGTTTCATTCAATAATGGTTTTTTTAATATTTTTACAAAGAGATCTTGGTATTACAATTGTTGACCTTGCTTGATAAACAAATACCTTTAGCCGATTTTCTTTCCCCTAATATCTTGGACAGTACTTCACCACACACAATGTGACCCAATTGACTTTTACTCCCTGGTAACCTAAGGAATATTTGAGCGATATTTCATTAGATTAGAGTCAGTTCAAAATATTTTGAACCCCCATAGTCAACTTTACCCCTCGCCTGGGGCTACACGCAACAACGGTCCGCGGCAGACGTTCATATTTCAAAAGTTTATTTTTTTTCTCTGATTTTTCAGGTATTCAGCTATTGTTATCTCGTTCGTCTAACCAAACCTTCTGGGCTGACGGTCTATATTCTTCTCCTTTCAGTACGGATCATGGATAATCGAAAAGTGAAAATGTAAATAGGATGTGGCATAATATTTGTAGCAACACTTCTTGTTGAGAGGACAGTCCCAGTAAATCAAATTATAATGACTGCCATAATATGCCAGCCCCTGTGCCACATAAGCGTAAGATTGGGTCCCGTCAAACAAACACCCACACACACCACACCACACACACACACCACATCATACCAACACACACAACACACCACACACCATACCCCACTATTGGTAGCAATGAACCAGCTCTCAGTTTGGTATGCAGGGCATCCCAGCAAAAATAATCTTGAAACAAGATCTAATTTTTTGAAATTGTTTTGCTTCTATGACCAAAGTAATCTTATTTTCTATAAAGTAGAAACAGTAAGCTTTTCTTGTCGCAGTTCATGCCTCACTGAAACACCAGACTTGAAAATGCATGTCAATACTCACATTAAAGCTGTTTGTGTGGTATGGAATGCTTATTTTGTTACTATCAATCAGTTGTCTATCTGTTGTTTGTCATTTTTTTTGCCTTTGATGAAGATCCTGCTAGGATCGAAACAACATGCCCACAGTACACTAACAAAAAAAAAACTCCAGGCTATTTTTGTATTTGCAGTTTGGTACAGC
>JAMKCH010017403.1:0-24541 GCA_023653785.1 Ophioderma brevispina
AAGGATTACTCCAATGACCATGAAAACCATCTGGTACATCTTATTTAGGGATATTTCATTATATATGTGCCGATAGATTTATGCCAATAAATTCCTTTAAGTCAAAAGAGGCTCCTGCCTGAAACCGTTGTTTCGCTCTTCAAAAATCTGAAAAACCTTTTTTCCTTTATCAAAACTCATTGTATTGGATTTATAGGCTTAGCTGATGCAGAGAACAGATAGATTTTGTTTACATTTTTCTTGCATCATCTCCTGTTAACTGTCAGAACATAATTCATCTCATAATAAGTCTGTTTGGAAATAACTGAAGAGGTGCAAGAAAACTTGTTATGTACAATGTCATTGATTGTCCTTCTGGCTTAGCTTTCTTTTCTACATCTGCATTGCTTGGGAACCACTAGATCTCTCCACAAACTCCCAATTTTGAGATTAATTATGGTGTATCCTTGCTGTAAGGCCTAGGATGAAAGAAACCAATCAAGTCTCTATGGAATAAAGCCTATAGACCCCATTTAACTGTATTCATGTCTATACCGACTTGCCATCAACTGTATTAGTGTTCTCCATATCAAACATGTTTTGCCTCCATTCTTACAAATCAATGACATTAAAACTTGTTTTGGTAGACCTATTGTATGTCTTCAGTGATGATATAGATGCTTGTGGAGAATGGAGTTGTCAATGTTTTAAGACATCAGTCACCATGCAGGTTGTGTTTGTATCCTGTTAAACATGTGAAAGAGTCCATGCTTCTGGCATACTGGAAGATTAAAAAAATGAAGTGGAAAGGGAAAATTACATGATTCAATAGACTATTTGCATCAGGGTCGCAGAAGTAAAGGAGGAGAATACACTGGTGCCATATTTAGTCTTAAAATGAAGGTGCAATTTGGTGTATTTGTAAGTATTCTGAAATACACCTCTAGGATGTCGGAATCTTTTATTTACCTCACACGTTTGTTTTTGTCGGCATCGGGTGTGGCCATTTAGTGACCCCATGTCACTAGTAACCCTGATGAATTCAGCAGCCTTAACAGAATAAAGTGCATTTGATGCTGCACTTTATTCTGTTAAGACTGCTAAATCAGGGTCACTAGTGACTTCATCAGGGTCACTAGTGACATGGGGTCACTAAATGGCCACTCCTAAATGTAAATCCACTCCTAAATGTAAACAAGTGAAAATTTCACTCCCCAAAAGAGTGAAACTCTTGTAAACCACTCCAAAATGAGTGGTTTGTACTTAAAAAGAGTGAATTTCCACTCAAAAAGAGTTAAAATCACTCCAAAAAGAGTGGATTTCCATTCGTTTGAGGAGTTAAACGAAGGACAACACTCGTTTACATTTAGAGAGCATAACCGTTGGTATCTATAGATGAGTTGACATGTGACGTCAATGCCGGGCAACAAACAAAGCACTGCCCGGCAGTATGCGTGAGCATCTGCATCTGCAGGGCTTTTGCTTTTAAAATTTGCGCTCAATCGGGTGTGATAAGGCTATTGAATGCTGTAACTGTATGGGCAAATTCTTTGCACCTCTAACATGTCAGTAGACCAGGTGCTAACTTGTGTTTGTAAACATTGATGTCACCTCATCTATAGCATAAATCTGTTGTCAGTATCTATAGCATGAATCTATGAATGCACTTGATGCAGCTAGCTGTCAATGGTCAATACATTTGATGCTTGATATGTACTTGCAATCATTGTTTTTCTGGTGTACCTTACAAACCCCCAAATATTTCCCAATTATGCATTTGAGGTGGCAAAGCTTTTGTAGACATAACTTGGATACCTTATCTGACCAGTCAAAAGGGGCCATTGTAAGTATAGCATCTCCAATTATAAAGTACCATTCCGTGTGAAAAATATGGATAAAACTTGGTAGAATTGGGAGGAAGGTGTATGAATTAAAAAAAAGTGTTGTTTTTTTTCAGAGTTCAAAGATCATGTGGAGATTGATGATATTAAAAATATATGAAATATTTCTTCACCTAGGAGTTTGGATTGATAGATTTTCCCATAAAGGGGCATTTAGTTTTGAGATGGAGAACATTGGTGTAATAAAGAGTATTTGAAGGCAAGCACTTGTAAAATTGAGTATTTACTTAGTATTTTGCTCCAAACTTTTCCAATGTTTATTTGAAAAGGTCTATTGGAAGTCGTAAGTTTGTTTCACAAAGGGATGTTTGTGAACCGACGAAGAGCCTCCTTACCTAAAGGTGCTTATAAAATTCACCAACAATGTGTTCAACTTCTATTGCTGCCTTCCTAGCCACATCTACCACTGTAAAACAGTTCATAGTCCACCCCTGCTATCTGGCCTGGGTTGATGTTGGGGGTTCCATAAACTGGAGGCCCCTCTGGCACAGGAGTTACACGCGTTTGTCCATTCAGTATAACTGGTATGTGATATTGACTGTGTTGGATTGTTTCAAGGTGTTTGTCTCTTATGGTTAGCTGTGATAGTGCCAGGTACCAGTTGTCTGTGTTCCCTGGATATGCTGGCTGCATCTGTGGAAGAAAATGATGCATTCATAAGTATTTTAAATTAGGCCAACTTGAGTGGGTTTTTTAATTTATTTTCTTTCCAGTACTCTTCAGTTATTTTGCTTGAGTGTGTTAAAATGAACCACTTTCTTAGACAACTGTATTGTGCTGTGCTTGTGTAATAAGCTGTCTTTAATGGAATAAAGCACAATACTGTATTACACTTTATTCTGTAATGTTGATTAGGGTGACAGGCTTTCTCTAAGAATTTAAAAAAATAAATAGCTTTTTAAAGGTGCAATGAGAGATTTTGAAGCACCCAAATATTGTGTCATAATAGTAATTTCATATAGATTAGACACTCAATAGATTTCTTACCTTGTATTATGCTACAGAAGTCGTAAAAGAGAGAAAAAGGGTGATTTTGATTTGCTTATAATTCAATGTAAAACATAGGCTGAATTTCGTATTTGCTCATATACGAAATTAGAAATTCCACAATTTTTGTACCAAAGAAACATTTCTCAGCTTAATCTTTCAGATGGGGATATTTATGATGGAAAGCTTTACATCAGGGCAAAAATCAGCACTTTCGATTTTTTTAGGGACACCCAATATGTGAAATCTCTCGTTGCACCTTTAAAAACATCCCCCAAAGAAAAAACATCACCACAGGGCTTACAAATGTCCCCACAATGTATAATATCTGCACACACACACACACTACTTCAATTGTCAAAATACCAAGCATTAAGAATCTGTCTATAAAAATAACAAAAAAATTCCCCTCCCACACTGTCAAAGCTTATTTTCACTGCAGTAAGGGACAACGTGTATGTCAGTGTCTGCTAATATTGCTGTGAATGGATAGCTCTCTTTTGCCTGGACATATCCATTGACATTCTTAATATCCATTGCAATTGGATTAGCTCTCTTTTGCCTGGAATTAGCCATTGACATTCTTAATCATCCATTGCAATTGGATTAGCTCTCTTTTGCCTGGACATATCCTTGAAGTCTTAATCATCCATTGCAATTGGATTAGCTCTCTTTTGCCTGCTGGAAATATCCATTGACATCTTAATCATCCAATGCAGTGGATTAGCTCTCTTTTGCCTGGACATATCCATTGACATTCTCAATCATCCATTGCAATTGGATTAGCGCTCTTTTGCCTGGACATGTCCATTGACATTCTTAATCATCCATTGCAATGAATGAATCAAATTAAGCAAGATTAATTAGGGGTTCACTCATGGATTTTCATGAGTAAACGCTTGTTTTGGCCCGAGGGCAGGCCGGCGCCGGGCGTCGCGAACCCCGCCGGCCTGCCCGAGTGAACCCCGTTCACACATCATTATTTTGCATGTTTGTACCTTAAAATCCTCCAAAATCAGCTGCAAAGTCACTCTTTTCATATCATGTTTTTGTCTTCTTCACACTTGAGAAAAACAGCACGATTGATGTATCAAATGGGATGTTCCGTTACAGAATAGGGGTGTGCTTCGAATGTGCACTAACATGCAAAATACTTGAAAGCATGTTTTGTGTTTTTATTCAACACATATTCCAAAAAATACATTTTTTAAAAATTAATAGTCAAGTATATTGGGCTTCAATATTTATTTTGAGGCAATAATAGCCGTAGCAACCATGCTCATTCTACACACGTCTACCTCTTTCTACATGCCTACCCCAAAAGTGATCAGAAATCGATTACTGCAGGGCATTAAACGTTGTTTATGACCGGCTCTCAACCAATCACAAATGCGGAAATCTCCTAATGATGTGTGAATGGCAGTTCTTTACAGATAATGAGTCAGAATGGAATTTAGGGATTAACATTTTCTCCAAGTTGAGACTTATGTGCACGATGCCTGTACAAATATGTCTGGGAAGATTATTGCGTTCTCTCGTTGTGTTTGATGATTTCAAATGTCTATGGATACAGCCTCAAAAGAAGTTGGTGGTATTGCAAGCATGAGATTTTGACCACCACTCATACTCACGGAGCATAAGTTGTGACAAACGTTCCAGAGCAGTGTTATTCATTATATTGAGTGCTGATCACAATAGCAGTATCAATTTATTCCGTAAATGGTATCAAGGATTAGAATTGCAAATATGGCATACCAGTCCTCGTTGATCTTGTGGTTAGGTAGCTGACCTCATGATACAGTGGTCTGGGGTTCAAAACTCGCTCCTGTTTCTTTTAAAATATATAAAATTTTCATTATTTTTTCAGGTTAGAGGGAGAATTTAGAGGGAAAAATTCTAAGTACAAAAAAGATCAGAAAAACAATACCTGCCCTTAGAGGTTAGTGAGGGAGACCTGCTCCTGGAGCATGGTTGATGGTCAAAAACTTCTGCATGCTGATGTTATTTACAAAAATTAAATAAACGTAGCTATAATCTTTAAGTGAAAAAAATGCCATGGCGGAGTTGATGGGGAGTATATTTTGGTACTATAAATTACCTTGACAAGAAAATCAAACAGGTCTGGAAATGTGGTGTCAAACTGGACCCACTTGTAGCTCTTTAACCTCTTCAGGATTTCATTTTTAACTTGCTGCTCAGTTTTCTGCATGTTGGACCTCTCCTGTTGGACGTGGAAAAATGTGCATTGACTTGTCTGTCGGGCAGGATAATGTTTCTGTTGGAACTTGATCATGACCCTGTCAAGCATGGAACGAGCTTCGTATATCACTTGTGAAGCATTGTCCAGGACCTCTCTGGTAATATCTTGACCACCAATCTGTAATATAGACTGTTCCAACCTTCGATGCCTGTTTCTAAGCTTGCCATATACTCCATGACAGAGATCCATCAAGTTCATGACGTCAGTGTAGAGGCTCCGGTTGCCTTGCTTATTCTTTTCACAGATGTGCAGAATCTTTGCACAGTCCATGCGGAACTCCTGCATTGAAACATCTGGTTGATTTCTTAAGATGTCTGCCAGTTTGCAGCATCCCTCTATACTTCCAATCTCTACTGCTTCTCGAAAGAGTTGCTTTGCCAATCCAACTTGATTTTCTTGTGTTAGTTTCATTTCTCCTTGTCTCAGAGCACATTCAATTGTACATTCGTCCACCAGATCTGACTTGTTTAATGTCTGCAGCTCCTGAATCCTCTTTCTAGCTTCCTCAAAGTATCCCAACCAGATCAAAGACTTCACAAGATGATATATGGCATCATCATCATGGCGCTTTCCTCTGCAATCCAGATACTCTTCATACTCATCTCTTGCAGCGTCATGCTGTCCAAGAGATTGATGTAACCAAGCTAACCCTTTTAATCCCTTGCTGTGGCAATCTTCAGAGTCAGAATCTGCCTTTTTTTGCATGATTTTGCAATAGCCATTAATTGCAGTACGCATGTCCTTTTTCAGTGACCTACAAAATCTTGGCTCAGGATTCTCCCTTGTGATTTGAACTTCTGTGCAATTGCAATCATTTACTGCAAGATCAATTGCAATCCGAAAGTGTTCAGCAGCTCTGTCTTCATCGTGACAGCTTCTTTCCAGGAAAAGAGCGTACTTGATGTTGATTGTCACCTTGTTGATGCAATCAAGATTTTTGGTTGTAAGGGCACTTAGAAAATCAATGTCTGCTTCTTCCATCTTTCGTAATCGCTCATGTGTCAATGCTCGATCTAGAAGTGCCATGTTGTTTGTGCTGTTGGATTCAAGCGCTTTTGTAAAGGAGTCTACTGCTGCTTGAAGTAGTCCCTTGTCAGGTTGGTCATAATGGCTTTTATTCTGTATTGCCTCTTTCTTCTTTGTGTTCTGTTCATTGTACTTGTCCCGATATGCAAGCCCCATTTGATGAAATAGATCTGTTTTGCTGCCAATAGCAGCGCCTTCTTCTAAAACCTTCAAAGCTGCATCAGGGAAGCCAGCTTTCCTTATCACTTTTCCTGCTTTTCCAAGAATATGTGGATTTTTTGGTTCAAGTTCTTTGGCTTTATAGGCATGTTTTAATGCAACTGCCTGCTCTCTCTTTAGAATAAGATTAAAAGCTAAAGATACGTGAGCCAGTGCATGGTTTTTGTCAATAGCTAGTATCTTGTGATAGAGATCTCTCTCCTCTTCCAAATCCTTCGTATATCTTAAACCATCTCTAAAGCGACCATAGCGTCCTATCACCAATGCCAATCCAAATAGGCATTGTGTATTATCAGGTTGAACTCTCAAGGCCTCACGATAGTAGTGCTTAGCCTCTATGTATTTTCGCATTCCTATTCGAGAAAGAGCAAATGCCCTAACGGAATCTATACAAGCTTGTGAATTATCTGTCTTGGCAGCAATTAAACTTTTGATCTCTTTTTCCAAGTCAAAATCTTGCTTTCCTAGTCTGAATGCCATATGTGCTTCATTAGACTTTGCAACTGTCAGGTATCCATTTCTCTCTTCCTCATCAATCATCTTCATCTCTTCATAGGCTTTTCGCAAGCACTCTTTACTTTTAGCGAAATCAGGTTTAGGATCCTTGTAGGTTGACATGTAGAGATAGCTCTGAAATAAAAGAGCCTCTATGGTCATGGTGTTTGGGTTGTACTCAAGGTGTTCTTTAATCTGCAGGTTCAATGATTCAAAATCCTTACAGGTGTCTATATCAAGACACCAGTTGAAATGGGAAGGAGCATCAGCTAAGAATTGTGGCAGTTCCATGCTTGGTGTGGTTTAACCTCGCAGGGGTTGTGTTGAGGTAAATCTGGAGAAAATTAATACCACACAAATACAAGAAATGTATTTTTAAAATGTGTTACATATAAAGCAGATTATCACTGTTTGAATGGAAAGAAAATTATGTTTTATATGCTTATTGTATTTCTGGACTCTACATATATTACAGCTGTTTTAGCACCCTGACTTTCTAGGTGACTTTCTCAGGCATCAAATCACTAGATATTTGTGTATTGGATCCTGTGCAGTTTACCCAGTAAGTGAAAATTCCCAAGTATTGGTCCCATTTCAAGTTCGGTATTTCCTCAAATCATAGAGAAAGGAACAGAGGAATATTTAAAAGAATAAACAATTCTTTTCAAAATCAGTATACTATTACAAAAATAAAACTGGTGTGTATAAGAGCTTTTTTGAAAGCTGCCTTGGAACAAGTGTTACTTTTATTAGCAAAATCTAAATAAAGGCAGAATTGTGTCTCCATGGGTGCCCATTATTTCCCCTTATTGTTTGTTGGGATTTTCCTTTAAATTAGCCTATCCTTGCCAACTTAATGTCCTCAGTCATAAATGGCTTGTGACTGCCAATGTGATTTGGTTCTCATTTTGGTCTGGGTTGCCACAAAAAAAAAAACTATTAGTGAGTCCCAGTCACATCTTTAGCTTGCAAAAGACAAAGTGGCTTTTAAAATTCCATCCCAGCCACCCACTCATGCAGTGCATGTTTTTAAAAATTGCATCCCCCTAATTTTTTAAATTCAGTTTAAGCAGTTAAATATTCCTAATGCCCAGGGAAACTACGCACACTACGGGTACAGCCATACTTTATAGTTGTTTTTTTTGTAGATCCCTTTTTTGTAATTGCAGCACCATATAATTATGCTAAAAGCATACAAAAACTTGACAAATATAGAATTTCTGTGTTTCCATAAAAGTCAAATTATATAAAGAAGCAGCACTGGAAGTTATAACTTTATTTTTACTAATGGATGGTGGATAATTGGTGAAAATTTGACTTCATTAATTAAACTAATACTGAAAAATTAGTTGTTGGTGTAAGAATGGTTTTAAAAAGTTTAGTATAATGCAGTTTTCGTATACTGTTCAAATAAAAGCATGATTAATTATAGGCCTACACACGTACGTCTTGTCAGAAATGGGCATAGAAACAATAGGCCATATATATTTCTATTTTTACAACCAAGTACCAGAAATGGAAACTGGAGTGTGAAAGAAATATATAAAAGATGAATCCCAGAAATTGGGAGAAATAACATTTGGGTGTGAAAACACCTCAAGAGGACTTCCTATTACATAATCAGGTTCCGTTTTTGTACCCGTCCTTTGCAAAAATTCTCTTAATTTATTTAGATCTATTTATTTATCACGTATTTATATTATTCATTTTAATTATTTTTGTAATTTTTTTTTATTCAACTTATATATTTATTTAGATATAATTTGTTCTTATCACTCCTTTTTCCCTTGTTCTGAAGTTGAGAGATAAGCAAATTATTATTAATGGTGGCCATTTTGAATTTCAACATAAAGGGAACACATTGGGATATTTAAGATTTAGACTAAAATCATAACCACATCTACTTGAGAAGCAAGATATAGCTAATTATATGCAATGTCAGCTATTTGGTGGACATCTTGGATACATTGTTTTCCCCAAAGGGGGGATTCATGGGGGATTTAGGATAATGTTGTTATATGATGTATTCTGCTGGCTGGTGAAAAAATAGCTCAATAAAAATTTTCCACGTAGTATGTGTATTTCTTCTTTCAGGGACTATACTAATTATGTCATGGCATTGATGCGGTTGGGGGCACCAGACCTCTTTTTCTTGGGTGGGCAACAATGGGGGCAAAAGTGAAATTTTGGGGGGGGGGGGCAAAAGTGAAATTCTGGCGGGGGGGGCAAATATCAAAAAATTTGGAGATTTTAAATCAAAATTTTGGCCCCCAAATTGCTGATTATGTTCTTCAAAAATTGGTGATTTTTTTGGCCCCCAAATAGCTGAATTTGCCAAAAAATCCCTCATTTTCTTTCGGCAGGGGAGGCAAACCTGGGGGAGGGGTTAATAAGAAAAAAAATAGGGGGGCAATGCCCTACTTTCCCCCGTGGCGCGAGCCACTGAGTAGATGTGCAAAAATGTTATTTGTGGCATAAATAAGCCTGCTTTCCACTAGTAGAGAGAGTAGGAGGATTGCAGAGGATATTTTCATATTTCTTTTTAAGGTGCATTTCGTGTTTCCAGCACCTTCTGTTGTTATTCCTGGTTCACTAGATATCTTGAGAAAAGCTTTATCACAAAATTTGAGTTGATCCAGAGCTGTGGTTTTGTGTTATGACAATGTATGATGTTAAAAAACAGAAAAATTGTACAACTTTGGTAGCTCCCACCCACCCCCCCCCCCCACCCCACCCACACACCCCCACCCCCTCACCCCCCCCCCCCCCCCCAACCCCCCCCCCCCCGATCTTCAAAACCTTGTTCACCCTTCTGAAGCCCAACACTGTTGGCCCCTCCCATCTTAGTCAGAATTGCCCAGACGAAACCACAAAATATTTTGTGGAACATTCAACTTAGCTGGAGAGAGTAATTTGCTTTAGAATAATCTACCAAATTGGAGTTTTTAAACTTAAAAATACAGAATGCAACTTAAATTCTACTGTTGAAATAAAATCTGATGAAAAACATTACACATACTGACCACACTCACCGTGGGATAACATTGAAACCACTGCTGCTTCCTGTTCTGGCTGCGCTGCGTGTGTTGCATTTAAAATTGCGTGATAGCTACTGCTGGTGGGGAAATCCCTGGCTTGGAAATTCCCTTTTCTGTGTTACATTAAAGGGCTCTGTTAAGAAGAGTTGCCAGCTTCTTTTTATCCAGTTGAAAATCTAATGGTGTATGTCTTAATATCATGGAAGATGTTTTGTCAGCACAAGAAAAATTTATGTGAAGATAGTTACAAAATATACTCTGAAGCCAAGTTTGTAATTAGAGAAAATGAAAAAAAATATTCAAATGTTGTCCAGTTTTGATCTCTGTCCAGTGTTGTTCTATGTGTAAATATAATGTTTAAATTTACACATGCACATGGTTGATGTTTTTTAATGGCTTTTTGTCTGCACTGATCAGAGAAATTGCCACACAAAACAAAACAGCTTAATTGGGAGATATCTGAGAGTGTCAATCAAAAAACCAAATGCACTACAGGCAGTGGCATAGCCAGAGGGGGGCAGAGTGCCCCCTCTGTCAATTTTTTTAGGGGAAATTGGGAAATAAAATACTGACATTTGTGTTAAATCAGCCCTTTTTCGGATTCTTTTGCCCTGCGACCGGGAAATGTTTGCTTGTGATCGGGACATTTGTTGCACACACCGGGAAATTGCCCCCTTAGAACCACCGGGCTGGCTACTCGTCTTAATACAGGGGGCTTACTATGAATCAAACCTGAAACCTCATGAAATTACAGTTGTCAATGCAACAGATTTGTGTGTAGAAGTCCATCATAACCTGAACAATAGAAAAGTTATTATTTGCCTTTGGTCTTACCCACTTGCGCAGCACTTTCAAAAATGTAAAAAATATAAATTTATGATTTTTTAGATTGTCTGATTTGGCAACTCACTAATAGGGCCTTTAATGCAATTAATGGTTTGTTATATTTTAATTTTGTTTATATGCAAACCTTAATGTGGGTGGGGGAATTTTTTGACAAGGTGTATGATCTTTTTGTTGCAAATATCTGACAAATAGGGAAATTTCCATGCAACACTGATTATTAGCTAGTCAATTTCATATGGACATAAAAACATTATGTTGAAATATAATGCATCTGTGTATCTTTAGTGGAGTAATGAGAAATGTGAATATGCAGAATGTGTGTGTGTGTGCATGTTTGTGTGACAAGACATTCAAGCCTGAGTCAACGTCCTTTATGATAAACAGCGACTAACTCAAGTACCTACCGATGCCAGGCGCGGATCCAGGGAGGGGGCGGAGGGGGCGCGCGCCCCCGGTAATTCTGCAAATTCTTGCAAAATCAGCCCATTTTGAGCTATTTTGGACCAGCTACAGCCTTTCAGCCCCCCGGTAATTTTGACGTTTTTCAAATCCTGGATCCGCCCCTGGATGCTGTCACGTACAGCTCAGTGCAGTGTTGAGTTTGGAGACTGTGTTGGTTGCAGACTTTACTTGATTTTAGGCCTGCCCTCTACAGCTGGGAATTTGAAAACTGGCCCTGAAGTGAAAGCAAATTTGGCAAGAAAATAAGGCTGAAATGTATGGTTTAGGTTTTGAAGCACTTTTAAACACATGATTTTAGCTCTGCATTAGTTTTAATATATTTAAGGCAAAAAGGCAAAAGTTGCGCATTAGCCTTAGGTGGAATTATTGAATTTTTCATCCCACGAAAATTAAAGTTCCGCTTGCGGCATCACACTACCATCGGAGAAGATTTTAATTACATCTTCTCTGTTGCCACACACACATAAATAATTAACACCCGATGGGGGGGCACTAACCTTTATTTCAGGTAGGGATGTGCGGCCCCGATTTCCGAACTTGGGGGCTTTTGAACTGATTTAGTCGCCGAAAGTAGGGGCTTGGGAACTGAAATTTTGAGAAATTTGCAGGCTTGGGAGCTGAAATTTGGGTAAAATTCAGCTTCTGAGGCAAAATTTTCTGAAAAGGGGACCTTAAGAACTGAATTATGCTTCAACTGGGGGTCTTGGGAACTGCTGGAGAGATGTGAAATGGGGGTCTTTGGGGCCGCACATACCCGTACCTCTTTCCAATGTCAGTGCCCCCCAGGAATTAACAGTCTCACCCATGGGTTTCCACCAACATCCCAAACAAATTTACACAAACTAACAAGCAGCACTGCCAGGCACCCGAAGGCGATCACAACTTCCTGTTGCAAGTGGGTGATGAGGATCAATCATAACAAAGAATGTTGTCTCAGGCGTGAACGCCTTGTTTTGTGTGTATGTATGTGTGTATGTGCTTGTGTGTATGTGTGTGTATATTTGTGTGTACAACTACTTACTACATAACTGTGGACTCACAAATTCTGTAAACATCACCATTTGGCAGACCTAGTGTAAAGAATTAGCAAGTGACATAAAAATGCACATGAACTACATTGTGTTATGTGGGGGAAGGGTTAAGTGTCATTAAGGCATTAAAGGGTTCCAGTACAATCAAATGAGTCATGGTTCAAGAAATGATTGCAACTGTAGTTGATTTTTTAATCGTGTCACTTCATGCATATTGTTGAGGGTATGGTTTCATTTCAAGGGGATCTGTTGATACTGAAATTTAAAAATCCCATTATATAGTGAAACTAAGTGTAATTGTTCTGTTATTTTGGGGGAAAAAGCTTCAAAATGTGGTATAATAAATTTAAAATCAATTTTAAATTTTATAATTCTCAAGTTGAGTTAACTCAGTTTGATGATCATCATGATTGTCCTGACTATGTGCAGAAGATAAGGAATTGCTAGATCAAGTGGACTTATCATGTCTTGGCATATTTTGGTGCTTTTGTTGCTAAATCCATAAATCAATTTAATCAACACCACTTTCTAAGAGTCAGCTATGAACAATCATTAAGTCATGCTCTTTTATTCAGTTGAATACAACACTGCATATTTATTTACTGTTCATCTATAGGTTACTGGTCCACATCAAAGAATGGATTAATCATATGAATGGCCAACAGTAACAAGATAAAAAGCAAATCATTTTTGTTAAGCTTCACTTACAATCATGATAAGTTTTATATATAGTACTCTGGTTTTGGGGTTTATAAGAGCTTATCTAATTTTGGCCTAATCAAATGATGCACTTATTCTGTTACAATTGAGAAAACAATATGACCCTTCTTTAGGTCCAAGTACGTTTACCGTTGTCTCTAGCACCTATTGATACAAACGCATTATTATACCACAAATTTCAAATAAACAAGGGCTGGGGCTATATCCTTAAGTGCTTGGTTCTGATTATGCATATCGTGTTATGTACTTGATAGAGAGCCTGTCATTTACAAACACTTACCACCTATATTGTGGAAACAAACTTGATGTTTTGATAGTATAATTATATACCATTACAGGCCCTATTCACTACTGTGCTAATATTGTTGGGAATGAAATAGCTTTGGAAACCAAAAATGTCCATGCCACAATGAGAAACATACCCCTTTCTTCTGATATCAAAATTGACCCTACTTCCAGGTAATCCGGGGGTCCCAAAAGGCATTTATATGGGGCTCTGCAGAGAACACAGCGTCTTACAACAATACTTATAACAAATTTAAAATGTACAATCAGGACATTACAGCGTAATATAAAACACACAACACCCGAAATTAAACATTATACCAGATGAAGCATAAAAGGTGACCCCAAAGTAGCAGACATACCTGCGAAGAACACCTAATGTCCTTGTACTGAAACATGGTAAAAACATGTTGATCAATCATTATGGACGGTCTGGCTGGGCAATTGGTTAGCTTTCTTATTTGTTCCAATCTCATTTGGTCCTGTTCCCATTTCCTGTTCCATTTGGTTTAATTTCATTTGCTCCAATTATAGCACGTCATTGTCAAAGCAAAAGCAAAATTGTTTACTCTCTATTAGAAATTTTGGTCCAGTCTTTGTAAGACCTTTGGGTTTGGTGGAGTCACTTTTCATTTGGGTGGCGAGCTGAGTGCATTGCCACTCTTGTTATTTTTTGTTTCTGAGCTTGTACTTGGTATTTTTGGATGGATTGCACAGCAAATTCCCGCTTATGAAATGGCAATGTCTGGATGTGTGGACGTGTGTGTATGGATATAAAAAAGTCAACATTTTGCCATAACTTTTTTCCAGATGAGCTAGAGTAGCCAAATATCTTTATGTTGAATCCACACAAGTTAGTTTATTTTTGTCATCTTTCTTCATTGTGAATTTGGGAACCTACATGCCTAGACTGATATACTCCACTCTCCAGTAGTGTTGCGTTATCATCCAACATTACAAGCCACAAGGACCCTATTATGCTTGGCATGCTTTATTATTCTGTAAAGCGTGGCATGGCATTACCAAAGAATAGTACCTAGTTAGAATCAATCAGCTCTGTGTAACATCTGTGGAATTAATAATCTGTAATCGCTAACCTACATACTACTTCATTGTCCACATAGTTGCCATTGTTTCTGAGTAAAATGGTTACAAATCTAGTACACCAAGTTCGAACACTACTTTATACATCATTCTTACAGAGAGTAATCCAATGTAATATATAAGGAAATGAAAAAAAAAGAGTTTGTCTCAGAAGACCGTGTGCATTTTGTTTAAAATTGGTCATATAGCGCATTTTTTAGGTTTTTACTCACTTGAAAGCGAATGAAAAAATTGGGTCAAAATGCAATAATTTTTTTAAAATCCTGCATTCGCATTAGTATTTTTCCAAAAAAGAAAGCGCATTTTGCATTTTCTTTTCACATTTCTTCTGAGACGAACTTTTTTTTTTGGCCAAATACTTTCTGTGATTTTTTGCATTGTTATATTATTGTGTAATAGGCCATTTTTGTGTCATCTGCAAGAATTGCAGAAGGCACATAGGGATTACTCTGGCCGTACGGTGTGTCTGTGTGTGTGTGTGTGTGTGTGTGTGTGTCTCTCTCTGGTCTTAATATATTGCATGCCGTATGAGTTCCCTAAGGGCTACGATGATGTAACTTGGTGGAAAGGAGGGGGTGGGGTGGGGTGACATGTTGGTGACCTTGGTGACCTCATGTGTCCTTTGGCCCCATTCACAAACTGCGACGGCAGACGACACTCGCGGTCCGGGGACTGCGATGTATTTTAATGAATTACAGTAGCATTATGAATCTTGGCATGTTACCTTTAAGGATACTGTGCAAACAGGCATCTAACTTATTATCCTGTGTTTTTAGGCTTTAAGTAAACTATACTCCTGTGCAAAAAAATACACACTTGTGCCTTTGTATACTCTGGCTCATAATTTCTTGGACAGTACAGCCGCTCCCCCGCCAAAATGGTGCACATTGTTTCGCACGTAGACGCAGTACATGCAATGATCACCAAACGCATTTGTTATGTCCAAGAAATTATGGCGCAGAGTGTAGGCTTTGTAAGAAATATTTCCATTCATAGTGATACATTTCTCTGTCTCAAAGAATATGAATCTTCACAACAGACCCGTCATTCTTAGAATTCCTTGGTAAATGCAAAACATAAGAATTGGGGTCTTACTAAGGATGGAAGAATTGGGTAGGGGACATAGGAGTTGGGTAGTTTCCATTCACTTCAGTAAATGTTGTACAGAAATTAGTGTGGGTAAAACAACACTGTGATTTCAAAAAGGAGAAGTGGAATGATAGAGAGAGTGGCCTCTCTATTTACCCTAATGCATGCATCAGTGTGGGGAGATTTTTTTTCTGTTTAGGAGTATATTACAAATATTGAACATAATCTGTAATTGCTAGTCTATTAATTCCTAGCCTAAGGTCTTTAGGAAAATGCTTCTTTTAAAAATGTAACACTTCATTGTTTCAGTAAATAATATAGTTATAATTCACAAGATTGATTCTATTTTATAATCATCCTTAAGAGTACTGTACAAACTCACACATTGAATGCATCCCTTTGGTTTTGTTTAGCTCTTACATGGCATTTATGTGGATAAGACAAACATAAACTCTAACCTATTAATCCCTAGCTTATTAAGTTTCTTAGAAATCCATATACCACTTCATTATCTACATCATAATTGCAGATCAATTTTGATTCATTGGCTCGTCACATTTGTCTATACTATTTTCTCAGGACTTATGACAAGCACTGGCAATCAAGCTCTTTGATATGAGGAACCCACAGCTACATTGCTGTGAACCAAATGGCTTTATTTTAAGTGCTGATATTGAAAAAAATCAACTTCTGTGGAAGCACATCCTTCACAGCTGTTGCCATACAAACTGTCTCTGTTATTTTTAGAACAATGTTAAGCAGTGGCGACACAATTTTGACAACTGGTATAAGTGGGGACATGCAAGAGCTATCATCTCTGCAAAAATCGGACAAATCCATTGCGGGAATCTACAAAGGTTATGATTTGTATGTTATAGCGCCCTCTATATACCCATTCTCCATAGAAAGACGTGGAAAACTAGATTTTTAAGAAAAATCGTATTTGCCCGCAATGAAAATGTCGTAAAATTTACACAGAATGTGGTTAGTGGACTAAATATTCCACATCAGTTTTCAAAAGTGTGTCGCCGACAATATTTTTTGTTTTATTCTGGTTTTGTCATAATAAATGAGACTTTCAAACAGCTGTGCCTTCTCAATTACCCCTGTACCATGCAAGTGCACCAAAGTCCCCCTTGTAGAACCTGCACCTTCACAAAATAAATCTTGCATAGGAACCTGTTCCACTAATTATAAAACTTTTGGATTCACGAAAAGGTTTTTGGAATAGTGCAAATGTTAGCCAAATGTGAGGATCTTTTTCAGTAGACATCAAATCACCAAGGCAGATTTTGTATCCATTCTAGAAAATGTGTAGAGTCATTCCATGCAGATCATTTTCCACATGACAGGAAGGAGCTGGAAATGAAAGTAGAAAGAAAGGGAATATAACACTCAAAATTAGAAAGTTTTCATCCAGGCATTTTTACTCTTGATCTATTCTGGATTATAAATTGTTGAGACACTCATTAATTACCCACAGTGAGTTTTCTAATTAGATATAATATGCAGGTCTAGATGCATAGCTGTTTGATCCCATGCAAATTGTCTCTTTTATTTTTAGAACAATTATAAGCAGTGGTAACACGTTTTGACAACTGATATAAGTAGGGATCTACAAGAGCTATTACCTCTGCAAAAATCAGAAAAATCCATTGTGTGAATCTTGCCATATAGGCCTACACAGGTCATGATTTGCATGTTACAGTGCCCTCACTATGCCCATTCTCCATAGAAAGACATGTAAAACTAGATTTTTCAGAAAAATCATTTGCCCGCAATGAAATTTCATAAAATTTACACAGGATGTAGTCAGTGGAATAAATAATCCAAATTAGTCCATCAAAACTCTGTCGCTATTGATAGTTTTTGTTTTATTCTGGTTTTGCCAACTTAACAGCAACAGTGAATTCAAATTGGCATCAACATCTGGCATAACCAGATTGCTAGTCTTTTTCAAAGACTTAATGTAGGAGGGCGCTCTTACGCCTTTCAGAAGGTTACAAAGACTTGACTAAAGGCTATCTGGGCACAAAATATTGAAATCTAAATGACTGTTTCCCCCTCCCAAATCTGCAACAGATATTATTGCTAAATTTAATTTTGATATGGGGGCAGGACATGCCATCGTACTATCAGAAACTCCCAACATTGATTTCAAATTGGCATCAACCATCTGGCATAACCGAGTGCTAGTCTTTTTTCAAAAGACTTATGGTAGTAGGGAGGTCGGTCCTTAAAACGCCTTTCGAAAGGGTACAGACCCAGAACTTGACTAAGGCTATCTGGTCATCAAATATTGAAATCTAAATGACCGTTACCAGAAATTTACAACACTGTTTTGCAGTAAGGTTAATCCACTACTCCACAGATTAAAAGTCATCTTTATATCAATGTTATCATGATCTAAGATTTATGAATAAGGTTTAGTAGGATGTGTTTTGTTGTAGTGTTACTGGGATGGAGACTGCGTAAAATGTCACCTGATAATTCCAATTCCATAGATTACCGTTTGGAAATTGCAAATGCACAGATCGAGCAGGTTGTGCCCTGTCCATCCCCCAACCCCACACACCATTTTTTTTAATAATATGGGAAAAGGGAATTTCAAACTCAAACGAGGTGAAGGGTAATGTTTTCGAAAGTATAGGTTTGTTATTTTGAAAGATGATACATGTAAACTCATTAAACAACATGTTTACCTACCAATTCTTATAGTATAAGTAATTTTTTAATATGTAAAGCCCCCATCAATCTTAGAGGTCCTGGCCCGTCGATCGCTAATTGCCTCGTCACCAGAAGCCACAGATTTTACCATAAGTGGTCGACATTTTGATCACAGAAGAAGCTACTATTTTTCTTATTTACCCCTGGTGAAATCTTTAGAGTCAAAGGATGTTTGGTTTGGCAGTTTATGAGCGAAATGTGCCCCATTTTTTGGTCGATCAATATTAATTTTACAGAGTCCTACTATGGTCTCATATCACGGTTTTAGCTCTGCACAAAACGGATTTGATATCGGCCGAAACTTTACAGTGTGTTTTGGATTGAAGTCTAATCTATCAAGATAAAACTTCCATATCCTTAACGCGGCCAATCCACCTTTACTTGAATCTTATATAATTGAAGGAATCATTTTGGTCAAATATACCCCTCATTTCTTCAGATCTGGGGTCTCACCTTCTTGACCTCATTGTAGATGGCAGTATCAATCTGGAATTATTTTTTCACAGCAATGCAGAAATCTTTTCACAATCACTGCAGAACTCCTGCATTGAAACATCAGGCTGCTCTCTTAAGATGTCCTGCTATTTTGTAGCACCCTCCACTACTCCAGCCCTCAAACTGCTTCTCGGAAGAGCTCCCTTGCCAACCCCTTTTGACTTCCTTGAGCTAACGCTACCTCCCCTTGTTGCAGGGCACATTCAATGGTACACTCTTGTGCCAGATCCAATTTTTGTAATGCCAGCAGATCCTTAGTCTTCTTCCTAGCTTCTTCAAAGTACTCCAGTCAGATCAAAGACTTAACCAGTCGGTGTATGGCATCTTCGTCACTGCTCCTACCATCACATCTAAGGTACTCTTCGTATTTGGTTGTTGCTGCTTCATGCTGTCCAAGAACATGATGTAGCCAGGCCAACCCTTTCAATCCCTTGCTGTGACTGTCTGCATCGTAAGACTCCGACTTCTTTTGCATTATTTCGGAATATTTCTTGATTGCAGTAACCAAATTTTTCTTCACAGCATTATCAAACTGCGGTTCAGGATTCTCTTTGGTAACAGGGGCAATTGTGCACTTCTTGACCGCCATATCAATTGCGATCTTGTAGTGCTCAGCTGCTTTGTCCTCATTGTGGCAGGTCCGTTCAAGAAACAGTGCATAGCTATTGTTGAATGTGACTGTGCTGATATTATCAAGATTCTCAGTAGTGAGGGCGCTTATGAAATCAGCCTCCGCCTCTCTTATCTTGTGTAGTCGCTCGTATAAAACTGCTCTGTCTATCAGCACAGCATGATTTGCATTGTGGGACTCAAGTGCCTTGGTAAAATAATCTGCTGCTGATTGCAGCAGTCCTTTATCAGGCTTACTATAGCGACTTCTGTTCTGCATTGCCTCTTTTTTCTTTCTGTTCTGTTCATTGTACATGTCACGATAGACAAGCCCCATTTGATGAAACATGTCGGTTTTGTTGCCAATAGTAGAGCCACCTTCTAACACCTTCAGTGCTTCTTGATAACAATGAGCTTTCCGCAACACTTGCCCAACCTTCACAAGAATGTATGGATTTTGTGGTTGAATTTCTCTAGCTTTATAGGCATGTCCTACTGCAGTTGCCTCGTCATCTCTCTCAACAATAAAATTCAATGCAAGAGCTGCATGAGCCAGTGCATTTCCTTCATCAATAGCTATGATCTTCTGATACAGCTCTCTTTCCTTTTCCATGTCAGGAGTAAACACTGGACCATCTTTGAATCGAGCATAGCGTCCTATCACGGTTGCCAATCCAAGTAGCCATTGGGTGTTCTCAGGTTGAACTCTCAGCGATTTCTCATAGTAGTGCTCAGCCTCCTTGTATTTCTGAATTCCCATCCGGGAAAGAGCAAAGGCCCTCACAGAATCTAGACAAGCCTGTGATGTATTAGTCTTGGCAGATATCAAACTCATAATTTCTCGCTGTAGACCAATGTCTTGCTCACCTAACTTAAAAGTCATGTATGCTTCATTACTCTTTGCCACGATCAAATATCCTGTTTTCTCTTCTTCATCATTGAGACCTTCTATCACATCATAAGCCATCTGCAATGCTTTCTACCTTTGGTAAAGTCAGGTTTGGAATCATTGTACTCTGACACATAAAGGAAGCTTTGGAATAAAAGGGCCTGTATCTTCATATCATTTGGGTTGTGCTCAAGATACTCCGTAATCTGCAGGTTCAAGGCATCAAGGTTCTTGGAGGTGTCTTTATCAATATCCCAGTTGAAGTGGGCAGGGGCTTCTGCTAAGTACTGAGGAAGTGCCATGCTGCTTTTGATTTGAGCCACAGGTCTGTAACCTCAATAGATCTGGAGAAATAAGACATGATACCAAATAGGTAACTATTTTAACCAAACTTTCAACATCATATATTGAAATGAGTCACATTAAAAAAATCAAATTTATGGAGTGGTTAATAATAATAGCACAACTGCAAAACTGATACATGTTTAACCGTAACCATGCTAAATCAAACAATCCAGCTGCAAGCTTTGTGCTGGTACCGCATCTTTTCTCAATTTCCCTAGGCAACCCGGCTAGGGTATAAATGGGGAATTGGATGGAAAACTTTTCAGAGAGTGACATCAGGCAGATTCAGTTCCAGGCCCCAGGGTTATTTTTATGGGCCGACAGCTATGCTGGAAGAACCACATAGAGTTGTAATGATGGATGGGTGTTGCTAACAAAAAGGTCAATCTAAATGGTAAACTTGGTGGTCCATGCATTACATTGTATGAATATAGAGAGTATGAAAGATGAGAACAAATGAAATTTCTAGTTTACTGGTATTCTTTTTTTTTTTTAAATAAAAAATTCCAGGAGTTATGTGACTTTAAAAAAATGAATTTGTTATGCCCATTACCTCCCCTTCAACAATTCAAATTCAAATCCGGTTTTGTCCCCGTAAACGAGGGTGGCCGGATACACTTCGCCCTCAACAATACTGCTGTGTGAGGATTGGTAATTGTTTTTACCAGAAAAGTGCACATATTATACAATAGGGAAATTCTTGAAATTGCTTTTTGTATTTTTGACATAGATTAGATTCATTTTCTGCAGCAAATTTTACTCTAGGAAAAATATCTTTTATTTAAATATCTTGAACTTAAATTTTCAACAACTTTGTTTCCCAAATGCAAGTAAGATCTAAAACGGCTCCCAAAACATCTTACTTGGGTCCTACTTGGTGAGGGGAGATTACCTCTTACACTTAAACACTTCTAAAACTAAACTATCCCCATACCCAGTTTAAATTACATTTAATTTAAACTCCTTTATAAGCGTTTTTCTCAGAGATAAATGTTAATTTAGCTTAAAATTGTGTCAAATACTTTGTTGAAATATGGGCCAGTGATTTGCTAAATCAGAAAATTGAAAAAATCATCAAAAATCATATATTTGCATTTTTGTAACATGTATAGGCATCCTAACATACCCTGCAAGTGATAAGTTTAAAAGCAATCTGATAGGACAAAATCGGATATTTCAGTCATTACTGTCCGAACGGACACTTACTACAACACATATTTGAATGGGGATTCAAATCTTTGAACACTGCTGTTTTCTTCCATTTCTGTCAATTTTTTAGTTGGAAAATATACCCTATGAGAGTCCTACAGACTTATCTTTCGCTTTTAAGCTATTTCTGCAAATTTAAAATATTTTTTTATCTTTCGGGTGAATCACTGATAGTGTCTTTAACAAACTTACTACCAGATTATTTTTTTCTGTGCAAAAATTTATTTGCACAAGGTTTACAAGGAACTTGCAATCTCAAATCATATCAAAATATGGCCAAATAAGTTGTTGAATCACATCTTGATTTAAACGCAGAATGATTAGCAAACATACTACGTGATTATTAATCTCTGTGCAAAATAAGAGGAAAAAGAAAATCACAGTAATACTTACATTACCAACACTTAATGCAGAAATTGTGATCTGACACTTGTGCAGGTTTCCGGGTATGGCATGATTACTTTAGCTGAATCTCTGAATAGAAGGCCCAGACTGGGAAATCAAAGGGTATTGTTACTAGAGAGAGTTGCCAGTTCCAACTGTCTTCAATTGATTTTTTTTTATTTTGTAGGTGGAAAAACTCCAATGTTTCTAAGGGTATTTTATAAAAATCTAACCTTCATATAAAAAGGGGGAGGATCATCAATAATAATTGTATGATGTAGACATGCTAAATCAGGAAGTCACTTTGAACAAGGATTATAAATGCAAAGATGTTCTTTGATCCAACATGGTTTGAGAGCAAAAAAAAAAAGGAAAAAAGAAAAGCATTTCCATCTGTAAAGTTAGGTGATCCATTTGGTTTATAATTTTATTTCAATTCTGAGATTGTATAGCAAATTTATTGGAACAAAATTGAAGTACAAAAGGATCTCACTTGCGACATTTTTGTTTTCAAAGTGATATTGATCTCTAATCAACCTTAATGAAGGTGCCCAAATCATTCATCTCATATTGTCAGTGTAGGCAATTTGGCAATTTGCAACTTTATTTAATAAAAGTGATTTATTATCCATTATGCTTGGCCTACAATTTGAACGCCAGAAATCCACCCATGGCCTGGTTACACCGAAATAGTGTGTGATCAGTGGTCCGTACACTTTTGAACAATGACTTAGTCTAGTGTATTATGAAAGTAATACATACGATCACTCACATACCTGTAAGTGAAAGCCCTATTATTGTTATAACATTGTTCAGTTAAATCTAGGTCATGATCTCTAATTTTTTGTGGTGCATTTCAATGCATTATTTGTATCCTGTGTGGAGTATGTGCAGGGTCACACATACATGAAAATCCTGAACAGACATTAGATTTACAAGGAGCAGTGAATGTCTTTTGCATTAGTTTTAATCAAAACAAACATCCACACAATTTTTATCCCCCTGGCTTTAGCCGTGGGTGATATTTTAATGGAACTAATGTGTGTCATCCATTAATATATGTAATGTTATAAAGCAATTTATATTAGCAATCAGGATTAAACTACATATTATACAAGTAATGAATGTTTATGAGTGCAATGGTAAGAATATTTTCTAGAGTTGAAAGATGAAATGTTCCATTCAATGAAGCGTTAGCCGAGTTGAATGGAACATTTCATCTTTCAATGAATGAAAATATTCTTTCCATTGTAGGAATGAAAAACATTCATTATTTGTTTTATATAACATCTAAGCAGATCCTTGTCATTAAGCTCAGACCAGAAGCTTGACTATGCTAAGCCTAGCCTAGCCTGGGCTAGCTCTACAGGACTAGACCTAGATACTTACATTTACCTTATTCTACTACTTGCAACAGTCATTGCATTAAACTTGGTCTGAAGAAACCACCATGGCCAGGAATTCTAAGTAGATACTGCTGAAGCATGTCTTTTCAGGTAGAAACAACAAGATCGTGCCCCATTGTTTGCTCGCACAAAGACCGCAAGTTACGAGACTCGCTGATACACCGCAACACTGCACTGATCGTAATATAGCATCATAGCCATGGCGAGGTTCCATAGAAGTGCGTGTATTGGTTGACCCTATTTTGTGAAGACCCACGAGGCATGCAATAGAACAAAATGTATGGAACAAAAATGCACGCCAAATGGAACAAAATTGCACAGTATGTGACGTAAGCATGCAATATATCATTTGTTTAATGACGTGACCGAGAATGCTCCAATCAAATGACAAGAATCTACTTAGGTGTTATATAAAGAGAGAATATCAATTGGAGTTACACTGTATATATATTAAAGTGTTTGCTATTCTTAGTTTTCTTAAAGTTCCTTGTTCTGATTGTCTTTGATACTCCCTGATTTAATCAGCAGTGTCAGTTTTGATATGAAAAAAGCCCATATTTTTCCCATTACCTTCCTGAAATTAGTGTTCAAATCCATTTCTTTCCCAAGATACTGAGCAAAAAATGCTGTTTTAATGGTTAACCATCAATGCAAAAAATGCTGTTTTAATGGTTAACCATCAATGTTAGCACAGTCAGTGAATAGAGCGTTGCACTATGCACTATCACATCTGGCATCAAAAACGCAAGTTTGTTTCCCAAGTAATTGATAGTCAGCATATACAAGTATCAGGCTCCCATATCAAGTAGAGAACACAATAGACAAAAATCAGAAAAAAGCACCTTAAAAAAGGCAATAAAAATGGCCTAAAAACACACTAATTTGCAATCTTTGATGGCACTATTCAGTGATTTGCCAAATCAGAAAATCTAAGAAATGATCAAAAATCAGATGTTCGCATGTCTGTAACAATTAAGTATTATAACTATCGGGTCATTCCATGCCAATTCAACAAATCGAGTACACATCACCTCA